>JAVQJG010043764.1:0-21014 GCA_036024015.1 Craterocephalus amniculus | reverse complement strand
ATCTATCATAATGTTAGTACTTTCTTGAAGCCAAACACAATATATACAAAACATATCCAAAAAAAGCATAAGTTTTATTTATGAAGCACATTTAAAACTACAACAGTTGAACCAAAGTGTCATACAGTAAAATATCAACAAAACAAAATGGGAACAAAACAAAAAAACATAATAAAACTGGATGGGTGAAATAAGAAAATAATAAAAATGAATAAAAGAAGTAAAATATTCAGTAAATATGCAATAAAGCATGAAAGACAAAATCAAAGTAACAAGCTCAATTTAAACTGTAAGCCAAAGATAAGTGGGTATGCAACAGCATTGTGATCGTTTTTAATGGGCAAGCCATTATCGTGTTGAACTGAATAGCTGAAAAAAAAGATCCAGCTGGAAAAAAAAGATCCAATTATCGAAAATCCTAACCTAACCGAACACCTGTACAGACTTTGGACAGAGATGTTGGGTGTTGGACAGTACCACCACCAAGAAGAACTGTGTTTCAGTCCTCCAGCAGAGTCCCAGAGATCTCAGAGTCAGAAGACTTACTGGAACACCATTATGTGCCAATGCGGCAGCATGCGGTGGCTGAGAACCTCACAAGTCATATTTCCATATAGAAGTCATTTGTGTGGGATTCAGTAACACTTAAATGCCAACCATCCTCACCCCATCCTCCCTTTTCATGTAAACTATTTACTGGCGTTGAAAAAAAAAATCCAAAAAAATCTGCATCTTGCCTTTATGCATTTATGCTTTAAATGTTTTATGTAAAGCACTTTGAATTGTCTTGAACCTGAAAATGTGCTACACACATAAGCTTGCCTTGCCTTGCCTTTAGATTGTTGTAGTGCATTGCACATAAAACCTTGAGAGCTTTCTGACTCAAGACACATTAAGTGCATGTTATCCTTTTAAAGCGTTTACATTCCTATGAGAACGATCTGGGCAAAATGATATACAGTACCTGCTTATTTTGATAGGAGCCTTTCCCTTCAGCTGGGCAAGAGGCAGGGTCACCAATCCATTCTCCTCCCTCGCCCATTCAAAGCCTAGCCTCATTGCTGCAATATCTCATCTTAGCAGTTTTTGATTAATTTAGGCAACAGAGAGACACAAAATCAAAGGAAATAAACACACATTTTAATTTGTCACATTTTGCAAATAACCACTTTTTTGAATCAGTCTGTGATTCACAAATGTATAAGTTGTGTTTCCCGGATGTGACAGCGTCACAGAAAGTGGCTGCAGCCTCAAGAAGACAGAATGACATCCGGAGAGGAAGGGACAGAGGAAAAGGGAGAGAGAGGAGCGTGAAGGGGGTGTTAGGGAGAAGACAAGCACTTGTGGGGGTCCCAGCTTTTAAATAATTTAGAGAGAGACTCACAGCACTCAGTGCAGAGGAAGAGCAATGTCAGGTCAGCTCATGCAATGCGGAGGAGCGGTAGAGCCGAGGAAGGGGAGGATGTACAGAGAGAGGAAGGTGTATAAAGATAGAATGTGAGGGGAACACGTAGTGGGAGGAGTTTCCCTGTGTGTGTATGCATGTTTGTGCGTGCGTGTGTTTGCGCCGAGTGCATTTATGCATGAGTGTGTGTTCTGTGCTAGCCGTGCATGCGTGTTCTCCTTTGTGTAGGGCAGTGATGAAAATAGACAAAATGAAGGAAAAACAGGTCGCTTCTAACTGGAGCTTTTCTTTGTAACCACGGCAACCGCCTCCTCCATCCATCCTGCACTGGTGTTTACTTTGTTTATCTGTCTCCGTATTCTTCCCTCCCACGCTTTGTTGACTCCCTCCTCTCCTCATTCAGTTTTTTTTTGTTTCTTGTACCCCTCTTAATTCGATGCATTTCCCTCTCAATACACTTCTTATGTTTCTTTTATCATCTAGCGCGTGAGTCTCTGCTCTAGTTTTATGGCCACAGACTCCCATTGAATGCCTCCTCTAGTCTCACCACATCTCTGTGAGTCTGCAGGTTTGACCCTGTGATTAAAGATTAGAGGTCATGCACTGTGACTGAGAAGGCAAAATGGATATTAAATCATAGATGGGAGGCTGATAAGGAAAAAAAATAAGCACCACTTTGAAGGATTGGTGGGTCAGACACACATGGAAGAACTGCGCATTTAAAGTTTGACTCTTGAGTCACATGTTTTAAAGGCAGAGCCATTGTGATTTCCTGAGGAGTTGTGCAGTATGGGCTCAATAGGGTAGCTCAACGAAAAGTACCACTTCTGCTATGATTTGGGTTAATCCAGCAGACAGGGATGAAATATGCCACCGACTCTGACAAAGCCACTAAAGTCCATTTCTAACGTTAAAAGTGTGCAGGAGAACTTATTAAATGGAGATGAGTAACTGTACGGGAAAGACGCTGGCATCGCTGGCTGATGTGGAGCCTCAGAGGTACGTCCTCCCCTCCCTGCGCCTCCGCGCGCCCTGCGCCCCGCCCCCGCCTCTCCGCATCGCTGAGCGGCGTTGTTCGCGGACAGCCAGCAGCACCGCACGACCCAGCGCACAGCTCACCTGGCTCCGGCGACTACATCAATTTCTTTCTTTCTCATCAGGCGCGTGAAGAATAACTCTGGAGCGACAGAAAGGCCTGACGTCAACATGTCAGGTAGAGACTGAAGGGAGGTTTGAGTCGTGAGGAGGAGGAGGAGAGGAGAGTAACACTGCGGGTGTGCTTGGAGTGGCCTCTCCATCCCGGTGAACACCTTTCCGGGCTCGGACGCACGTATGATAATGGACGGCTGGCCGTCCCTGCTGCTGCTGGCTTTGCTCGCCATTGCAGGAGGTGAGTACCCCCCCCCTCTCTCTCCAAGTGACTATCGATGCGCTTTTGTGTGCAGCATCACCTGGCAGAGCCCAAAGCGCCGCGCGTCTGTGAATTTAGGGAATCCGAATCTTAAAAGTAACGAGGGAGTGAACATTGAAACAAAAGGAGTGGTTGGATGCTGAAGGGAGGCAGAGGTGGAGAAGATGACTCTTTCGTTGCTGTGTCACCATCTTTCCCATAATAGCAGCGCGACGGAATGATGTAGAGAAATATCACCCACTCCATATCTATGTGCGCAATGTAGCAGAAACGCAGGCTAATATGATTTGCATTGTGTGTTTCCTAAGAGATATTCTAATATAGGGTGTTAATCTATTTATATAACCTGTGATTAGTAGGCTTTTAAAGTATAACCTATCACAAGTTAATAAGCTGACCTGTTAATTTTAGGGTTTGTATGGTCAAATTACATGTTGACACTCTGTAGCTTCCACTGTTTTAACCAAGCATTAATTAGGACCTTGTACTCTCTCATATTCAAAGCTATCAAGCATGCAATCACAAAAGATTTTACTGAGAGGATGGGTAACTGTAATCATCTCTTAGAAAAAAAATTAAAAAAGGAGCTTATTTATAGTCCAATTTTTTTCTGTAAATGTTAGAGACAGAGGGAAAGACATGCTTTAGTCGCTCGCTTCTCTCTGGCTGTCTCTCATTAACACTGAGGTCTTGCATTGAGTAGGCAGGTTAATGAGAGGCATGTTGAGCTAAAACAACTTCTACTTCCTGTCATCAGAGGACAAATTCTGTATCGCCCAGCAGCACTGGAAAAGCTGTCTGTCTCTCTGCAACAGCTTTTAATGGAGGTCATGCGTAATCTGCTTATTTACAGCATAGTTGCTGAAATCCATTTGGAGCTAATGGGTTATGTGTTAGGTGTGTGCTATTTTGCTCTTTGGATGTATTTTACCTCTTTGAGTTGTCTGTAATTTGGTGCTGTCGACTGCTCAGGTGGTTTGCCCCCAAACATCAGATGACTGTCAAAGTTTTTCGGCTAATCCCTGTAGTGGCGGAGCAGAGGCCAGCTCAGAGCCTTGAAGCAAAAAGACTGCTCGTCTCTGCGTTTGTGGCAGCTCACATAACTGCACAGAGTGGCATACCTCCAACCTTACACACATAAACACACATACGGCTGGCCATCTGCCTTGCACCAACTAACTGTTCATCATCACAAATAGTGAGCGCATCCCCCTCACGTCTCTATGTTACAACCAGAACCAAAAGAGCGCTTTTCAGCAAGTATTTTATCACAGTTCTTTCAAATATCTTTGTCTTGCCTTAACCCCAACGCCCCTCCTGCTCCCTGATGTCATATTTTTGAGTTGAGCATTGAGAGCACTTCATTACATCACACTTAAAAAATAAACTAAACTGCCAAAAGTTATGCAAACATAGATATAAATTCGGAAAAGAAGTCATGAAATTTAACATTTATTTTGCACCTGAAAACAAGCATCAACAAAAACACACACTTACACATAAAAGTAATATAATACTAAGCTCTATATATATATATATATATATATAATCTAATACTATAAATAAGCTCAGGTTATGCTGTATTTTCTGATTGATCCAATTACATAAGTCAAAGTCTTTATAGATAATAAAAGTTTAAATATGTAGCAGCATGATTATGTTTAATATCAATAAGTCAACGGAGACTTAATTACGTAGAAACTACAGTCTAAACCAAGTAAACCATCAAACATTTCCTGTTGCAAAATCTCCAGCTGTGTTGTTGGGTGTGCAGACTGAAACGGAAAAAGCAGCCGACATGATCTACAGTATGACCAAGGATCTTCTTCATCATTGGACATCTAATGAGTCGTCTTTTCTTAAGGGACAAAATCTGATTAGCATCATCCTGGAGACTATTAACTCTCCCCGCACACAAGTGAACACAGATGCATGATCAAACACACATACACACACTCACCTGGAGCGCGAGCTCATAATAAGGCATTCTAAATATTCCCCACAAGGAAGCGAACAGTCACACAACTGAAATATCTGCATAGAAAACAGAGTGTACACTTGGATTAATTCCAGTCTGCACAAATGGAGGGTCATATTGAGTGTGTGTGCAAGGATGCTCAAGGACATTACTGCACCTGTCTGGGATAGTGCAGACAGGATGTGGCCGTCCTGTGGTGTGAGGAGGATGCCTCTTGTCATTTCCCAGCAGGGCATGCATAATAAACATGTCTGTGGTGCTGTGCTGACCTGATGCAGGGGTTGCTGTGTGCAGCACATCGTGTAATAGTCTCAAGTGCTTAAAATAGTTTTAATACAACATGTTTATCTTGAACCTCACTATACTCTTTGTCCCCCTGCTTTATGAATGCACTAAATGAATATCGACCACTTCCTTTGGAGTTCTACATTACAGAGAGATCAGCTCGGTTTTCTGCTTTGCTCTTCTGCCTTTCTGATCTTAACTGTGTCTCACCCAACACAAAGGGAGCAAGCCTTCCCTTTTGTCTGATGTTTTATCACTTTCCCACTTATATTGCTCACTTAATCTTCTCAATTTCTGTCTTTCTGACTTTGAAAACACGGTAAGTGCAAATCAGCGCGTAGGGGCAGCATCTGTGATTAGATATGCTCGGCAGATTCACAGTCCCGGCCTGCGTTGGTTTGTGAGAATGCGTGTGATTCCATGTATAAAACTGTGTGCTCTCATGTGTGATTTGTGCAAGATTTTGTGTGTGAGCTTGTGTGCATGTGGGTTTGTGTGAATGAATGTGTTGCAGTGTAGTAGCGCCACACAGCAGTGTGGCCCCGGAGATTAAAAAGCAGAGGGAGAGCATGGAGGTTTAATAGAAACTTAAGCAGAAGAGTAAAAGAGGCAGATAAGAGACATTTGGTGAGTTAAGAGTTTTCATTTTGACCTTGGCTAAGAATATGTTTATAAAGGTGTTCTTACATAAAGGGGAGGTCGTATGTGCGGTGCTCGGATGTAGGCGTTTTTAAATTCAATCACGCAGACATGGTAGAACTGACAAGTAAAAGTGCACTGCCCTGCAAACAGTGAAACTAGAAGAGGGCACGCCGTAAGTAATGACACAGAAAGAGGACAAATGTCCAAACGGTTATCTCGAATCATATCTCGCAGTTCCTCCTCCTCGTGTGCACATCTTATCAGCTGGCTGCTGGTGTCAAGAATTTTTTGTTGCCAAATCTTTGCGCTCAATAACAGCTGCCATCAGCAGCGTAACAGTTCAAGTGATGTATTTTATTGCAATCCTTGAAATAAGCACCGCCGGTGGAAAGCCATACACTATCATCCAGCAGCTAAGCTCCCGGCACAGATCAGACATCGCCTTGCGTTTTGCATATTTACTATACTTTATGATTACTTTAATCACTGAGTCTCATAATATTTCTCAGCTGCAGTCATTAAACCAAACCACTTCAACACATACACCTTATGTGTCCCTTGATGCAATTTTACCATTGGCTAAAAGACTTTCCATTGTGCAGCACATTGTGGCAATATGCGTCCCTCTGCTGCACTCATAGGCTTCTAAATAAAAATAGCATGGAGAAGGCATTTTTTTTCAACACTGATAAACAATGAAAGAAACTCTCTCAATAATGCGGTTGTAATGGCAGCAAAAGACCCTGCTTAAGATACCAGTAAGGTGAAGCAACTGAGGCTCGGGTGTCCTTTGGGCTTTGTGCAAACGTCTCAGTCAGCTGATTATGTTTGAGATAATTGATTAATTACTGGATTAAAGATATAAAAACTGAATAATTCCCTTAAATTCCCAAATGCCCCAAAGCGCCTCTTCCACTCTTCTTCCTGAGTCGATAAGATGATGGGGTATGATCTCATCTTACCTTAGTGGAGTGGATGATGGATGTGTCAGCGGTGTATGAATGTGTGCGTATTAGACAAAGCGTTGAATATGGCTTACTGTGTACAGCCCTCTGAGTGGTCAGTATTTCTAGAAAATTTTATACAGATGCAAACTGTCCTTAACCCAATGAATGTTGTTCATCAATTAGATATTATTATCGTAGAGATGACCTCATGGTGCCCACCTCCCCTTTAGAGGAGGCAAAGACAGCGGTTATGACCTATAAGTGCAATGCACCTGATTTACTTCCACTTATATTAAAGACTAAAGCAGCCTTTTAAAATGCTGCAGAAATTGACAGTAATATTGATTCGCTTCAACAGATGTTTAACAGATCAATCAGTTTATTTTCTTAATGTCCAGTGACCATGTACATTTAAGAGAACTAAAGTTTCTTATGTAAACATCGTAAGAGGTTGCATGATATGTTCCCTGCAACTACAGTAGATAAGAGAGAAAGAGGTGCAGATTAGCTAATACTGATCCATCATGCACCCATTGTATGATGTCGCCGGTTTCAATTTCATGTTGAATGAGATGTTTTTGTGTGTGTGTGTGTGTTTCAATTTATCTTATATTTGGATTGCTTTCGTGCACATGTTTCTACAAACCTAGTGTAAAATTCTCTTAAAGGGCATCTTGTGTTTAAATAAATAAGTTTGTCTATGAAGATAATTAAAAACGAGGTGGAAGCAAGTGTGTGAAGCATGTTAGTTGAGTGTTATTCCATGCATGTGTGACACAAACTTGACTGGCTATTCTACTGCTGACTTTGGTTAGACAATAAAGCTTTTCCCTCCAGTTAGTCCACAGTGGGATAACTTTGTTTTTTCACTGCTGTGATACTGCAGCCAGATGGTGAATCAATATTAATATCTCAGTTCTATGGCCACTATGGAGCCAATTGGGTGTTGCCAGTAGATCAATGAATTTCTCCTTTATTGATTTAAGAATATTTCAGCACAAAAGGTCCCAGCTAGAGCCAAAAAGCCTCCTTGGCAGCCTGCAGAAAGAAAAGCAAAAAGCGACCTTTCTTCCCCCCAAACCTTTTCTCATTTGAGTGAGCTGCATAAATAGAGATGATCGCTGTAATAGTCTTAGCAGGGTAATTCAATTTAGCTCTCGCTTTGCTCTCATTTTCCCCACATTTGTCTTCATAATGTTGAGTGCACTCTGGACTCTTGTCTTGTAAATTCCAAACAGCAGAAGCTGGGAAATTCTATGAATTTTATGTAATCATGCAACCATTTGATCAAAGACGTTTAAGGCCTACAAACAAAATGAAAGCGGCTACCATCTTGCCTTTTCTGGTGCTGTGTCACTGCGGTGTGTATCTGTGTTTGCATGCGTGTGTTGGTGTGTCACTTCCGTTGCTCCAGGGTTTAATGGGGAGCCATGCTGAAAAATTCATAGTGTCACATTAAGTTTGAAATATTTGCACTGGAAAACAACCAGAATACAACCTGAGCTATGAGCAACAGAACAACCTCTCAGGTCAGCTTCGGCTTCAGCGTTGTTACGTTGAGATGGAGACAGAGCGAGATCACACTCTGCTTGGAAGCATTAATGAGTGCTGCAGATGCTAGGACGAGTTTGTATGCTGGTGCTCAGGTGAGTTTGTTGGTAATTTTGCAGTCTCATTTTTAAGATCAAAAACAAGATCAGACCAAAGCTGTCTATCTGCTCCATAATTTGTATCTGTAAAATATTTAAATTTCATTCTTAACTATGTACTTAACTATGAATATTCAGAAGTAAAGCTGCACACTTTCCTGCACATGGTAATTCATCTTAATGAAAATAAAAAATAAATATGAAATCGTATGTTGCTAAACATAGGAAATGATGTGACAGACGTATGTCGTTCATTGTCATGCATCAATTTATGGCGATGACCAAACAAGCGATGATGTTCGAACTCACTGTACAGTAGGAAGACTTACGTTTTGTTGTTGCCTCTGGCCCGAGTCTCAGCTGACTTACCTGGTTGAATAAAGGTTATATTAAGAGCAAGTGGATGAAGCTCCTAAGTGAAGGTGTACAGACTCACAAAAATCCCAGTGATTATGCATTCCAACACTGAAAATATTTGTGAAATTATGGAGATATGTTAACAGAGATGAGAAAATATACTGGATCACCTGAATCTGTATGAACCTGCAGTTTGTCATCCCTCTATTTTTGTATCTGGTTGCATTGGTCTTTGACTAACTGATGTGTGATTATTGTTTCCAAGAAGTTGGTTTTGTGAGCTATGGAAATATGACACTATACAATCTTCATCTTGTGCATTAAAAACCTTCATGATTCTTCATGGGGGTAAAATGTGAGGTACAAAGCAAACTTTGACACATTTCTCCAAAATTTCATGTTCAAATAAAGAGATTTGATGTGACCTTGACCAAGAACTTGTTGCAGAGTAGGTTGGAGCACAACATTATATTTTTCAAATATAAGCCGACCCAAACGTAGAGCCGCTCTGCTCCATCTTTGTTTAAGTGAACATTATTGGTTTCCTGTCTAATTCAACAATGTTATTGCCTTGTGTGTCTGGGAATAATATACATTACTCATATGGTTCAGACTCAGACAGTAAAGCTTAATTTATTATTATTTCCCGCATGGTTATGTGCACATAAACAGATACACACACCCATATGAAAATCCAGCCTATATGCGCTCTGGCACAATAAACAACCTGAGTGCTTCACACGTGTGCGACAGGATGTGGATTGATGATGGTGGATCAGTGAGAGAAGCAGCAATAAATGGACAGCGGCTGTCACCAGGAGGGATTTGATGTTACCTTGCGGTGGGGGAGGGAGGGAGGAAGGGAGGCAGACAATCAGGAGGGCGAGTAGAAGCTAGAGGGTTTGAATGGGAGAAATGTGGAGAAAGGGTAAAAAAAAAGAAGAAAAAAATGAGGGAGTGAGTAGTTGCGTGTCGAGTTAGTGGTTAACAAATCGTCCTCGTTGATCCATAGACAGAGACTATCATTCCTGATCAGTGAACACAGGACAGGGCAAGAGGGAGGGGGAGGAGGAGGAGGTTGGAGATCGAGGGAGGAATGAAAAGAGAGGGCAGAGAGTCAGAGAAGAGATGGGCTGATTCGGCAGTGCAGGCAAATGCTGAGGAAAGAGAGTTTAGTCTCTTTTGTGTTTATTTCTCCATATTTTCCACTCCCTGTGAGCATCAGCCTGCATGTAGAGATGCAGCTTCTTCTCCTGACTTAGTGTAGATGGTACAACTCATTGCTCCTGTTATTGTAATTGCAAATTAATCTTAGAGATTAATAATAAAAAAAACAAGTGGGAAGTCATTACATTAAAAAATTGCTGCCAGGGTGTGCTTGGAATTTTCTTCGTGCTAAATGACTGGACAGCAGATTTTCATCGAACAGGAACAGTAACAGAGCGATTGCCTGGAGTTGCGCTTAGTTAACTGTTTTTTATTCATTTTTTTCATAATTGTCGAGTCAATTCTTTAAAAGTCTTTCCCTTCCACAGGAGACACTGTTCCTGAAGAGTCTGTAACAACTCATCTGTGGTCGCGCCTCTCTTTCCCCCTCGCTAGTCTACATTACCATGTAACTCATCTGCATAATGTCTGCCTGTTGGCTGTTGACATGGCTTAGACAAAAGATTTGTTCAAATGCGGCTTCAGCTGACTGTGACTTACTTGTGTGGCCGACATGAAAAGTGGAAAATAGACAGACCACAGCCCAGTTGGACACTTTTTACCATCAGGATTGAGCTCACAACAGTGGTCGTTCTCAGCTAGAGCAGCTTTACTTTTTCTCCTTTTCTGTTTTGATAATGCTCTTTATTTTAGACCCGGTAGAAGGTGCTAATCTTCTAGAGACATTTTTTTTTTTACTTCAGGAGCTGGTGCTCTTCATTTAAAAGTGACCTGAAAAATCTGTCTCGTGATTCTTTACTTTTCTGGTTAGAGTTTAGTATTAAAAATACATTATAAGGTACAATTATAATAATAAAGTATAATTATAATTATACATTATAATTATATATAATTTCCTCACATTTAAATCTAAATGTTACATGCAGTCAGTGTGGCATGATTCCTGTTATTTCATGCATATGCTGCCCTACAGAAACAGTAGCCTGGGAACCACGGGTTCATGTTCCCACCTCACAACCAGCAACCATAGACATCAAAATTTGATGCACGGTTTCATGCAGGCTGATGCGTATACAAATCACACATTATCTGATGAGTTCAGGCTGTCACTGGTATAACAAACTGTAAATCATAGAAGATAACAGATGTGACATCACATGTTTCATGTTATACATGATAGTGAGCCTCTTCAGGGCATAGTGGTGTTGTTGTAAAGGTGACTGAAAAGCACTCACAATACCTGATTTGTCTTAATTGCAGCCGCCTAACTCCCATGAGGTCGGTTATGTTCTCTGCTGCTGAGGAAAGCTCGACACAAGTTCTATCCAGCATGCACGCCTCAAGACAATACCGCATTGTTTCATTTCAGTTCTTAATTTAGACAAACTCTTGATGACCAGCAACCTCACACTTTCCCACAACAGATTGGGTTGTTTGGGAAGGAGACCTTAAAGAGACATGAGCTAAAACAGAGCATAATGTACAGTAAGTGACAGGAAGTGATGCATTTTGATTTTGAAAATGATACCCTGTGATCATTTCTCATTGCACCTCAGCTCAAAATGGGCTCTAGATTTTTAAATGATTAAAGCTTTCACCCCTCTCAGCTTTCTTTTTTTTTCTTTTTTCTGCACTGTTAATAGTTCTTAAAAGAGCATGTGTGAATAGGCCAAATTCATAGTAAGCATCCTGTGTGTGTGTGTGTGTGTGTGTCTTCAGGAGGAAAGTCAGAGGGAATCATGAGCAGTGAACAGATGCCAGAGAGACAGACAGACAGGGAAAGGAAGGCAGCAGAGAATGAGGAAGGAAAGAGGAGCTGCATGATGGTTGCTTTTCTTCTATGCATCATATCTCTCCCACAAAAGAAAAAAAAACCTTTCCTCGTATGTGTGTTGTGACAGCTCTGCTTAAACTCCACGGCTCACTAATACGGCTACTATCTGCTGCAGATGGAGGGGATGGTGGGCAGGAAGGAGAAAGGGAATGGGGGAGAGAAAGAGATGGAGTAAAAATAACCCAAAGCTAGAGAAGAGTGGCAGTTGGGGAGTAGTGCGAAACAGCAGAGGAAAAAAGCTGGAGACAGAGCAAAGCCTGTAACAGTGTGACAGAGACAGCAAGGATGGAGATAGACACATTCAGACTGGTTGACTCATTCTCATGATGTCAGATCTTGTAAGAAGTCTGTATAGAGCTGCGCCGAGGTTCTCCAGCCAGCAAAGATGAGTAATACCGTGCTTAAAGCTTCGCCTTCTCTATGCACATGGAGAGACACATGGCTCAGAAAGCTGGCAGTGAAAAAAGACACCAAACAGAGAACTTCAACAGCAGTACCGATTGGCTGCTCTGTACGATTTTTTTATAATTCCAGCATGATAAACATCTTTAAATGATGCCAGGAGAAATGCAGATGAGTGCAGCTTTCTTTGTCCCCTATTAGAGGCGCATGGTGATGATAGTGTGCTCTCATTCCAGGCAGCCTCGGAGCAGACACAGAGGAGCGCTTGGTGGAACATCTCCTAAATCCAGCACATTACAACAAACTGATCCGCCCTGCGACAAACGGCTCTGAGCTGGTTACTGTGCAGCTGATGGTGTCGTTAGCCCAGCTCATCAGTGTGGTGAGTGTGGGTCTTCATCCGAATCCTAATTCATAAGGATTATAGGCCTACTCATCTTTTTAACTATAATGCACTGAGGAGAAATTAATTCATACTTATTTTCAATTTCTGAATATGAAAAAAAAACTTGTTTGCAGATAACAGGTAAAAATTACAAAGACAGAAATGAGTTCTGAATCTGTTCTGGTTAGTTACTGACACCACTGAATGGTAAACAAAAATATGTTTATACAGTACATATATTTAACTCTGAAGAAAAAGATATTTTTTAATCAGACGGGAGGTCAAAAACAGGGAGGTAGTTGGCAAAGTGAGCACAAGAAAAAGATTCAAAGTAAATGGGTAAAAAAAATGGTTGAAAAAATGCTCAAGGGCTGGAAAATAAAACAAGCCAATAAGAGCTGAAGTAACAAATGCACAAAGTAAAGAAAACCGTAAGATTTCTTTCAGAAAGTATCTCACACAGTCAAATAAAAGCTGCAACAATATCATCTTTTTCATGTGATTTTTCTCCTGCAGCATGAAAGGGAGCAGGTGATGACCACCAATGTCTGGCTAACACAGGTGAGACCTAACACTTGCCCACTCATCTCAGCGGCATTTTAACAAATTTGGTACACAGAAAAAGGAAACGAAAGCTGAAAGATCATTTGAACGTTTGATTTTGGATGTTCATTTTTGAGATTGCACAGTTTCACAGTTATGTCAGAGGAAGCGAATCAAACCAAGAGAGACTTGGATGGCATTCATGAATGTGGCTTTGGCACACAGGCTCACACAGACACTGAATAAACCTTCCTCTAATGTACATCATAGTGCATGAGGATTTATATTATATAATTAAATTCCACAGTGTCATCATACCAGTAGAGCATGATGTATGAGCTGTGGTGCCACTGAAAGCTGCATCACTGTCCTCCATATGGTTCGCTGCTCCTGTGGATCACAGACTGTAACCCTGCTTCTTCATATGTGGAGCAGCGGCTAGGAGAACTGACAAAATGATGATCAATGTGCTGTACAAATAAACTTGCCTTGCCTTTATATTACACCGAGAACAAAAACAGCTGATAATAAGAAAAGCCACTTTAGCAAATGCTTCAGCTTTCTCAGTTGATTTTGTGATTTTACCGTGCATTATCCTTACCCACCCTTTCATTAACATGTGACTGACTGAGATTTGACCCTCTACTAAAGACTTTGCAAAGAGGAATGAGGGGAAGAATGAGCCCCTCACATATTCTCAGACTATGCACGCATGTCTTTATTGCAACATAAACCAGAAAAGAAAAGGAAACCAAAAAACAGGCTTCGTAAAACAAATGAGACTCTTACATCCAGTTTGCATAATAATAATTGCGGATGCTATGAGTACAGAAACTGCAGCTGCGTGTCATGTGTAATGGCTGTGGAAGACCTCTCTGATGAGACTTTACGAAGAAAATGAGTTTTTAAAGACAAGAGATTATTTCATTGGCCTCCGTGCTGTAAAGAAAAACCCTGATCCATCTGTATATATGTGTTCTGTTCATGCTGCGTTTACAATTAAAGGAAACATCCTCCTATGTACTATAGTCCTAATGTGATTTGCCAGCAGATTATCCTAATGTTCTCTACATTAAAAAGAAAAACCCAAACACTTTCTGAAGGCCGGGAGCCACGATAATGACCTGATAATAGTCATATATGCTGCATACTTCGCAAAATTTCTACTTGTGAAAGATTCTTTAAAAAAACAAATGCTTTGCTTGTTTAAATGTTATTTATGGATAAGCTAGTTCTTCCAGCTCAATTTGAGCCACTAAAAAAAAAAACATTATTATTGTTTAGCTTAAACATATATTTTTGATGAGATAAAATAGAATATAATTCCAGTGTCCACACATTTCCAAGCCTAACTTCAGGTAATCATATTTATAAAGATAGAATTGCTCCCACCCACATGTCTGCAGGCAAGTTGGACTTAAATCTAGATCCATGGATGAAATATGCTTAAAACATCCCGCAATATATAAATAATGACCTATATGAATACGTATAGGATTGTATACAACTAAACACATGCTCATGCACATGCAGCTGCACTTGAGTAAGTTAGAATTCCTAACCTTTAACGGAGCGTAGAATGACCATCATGCATTCCTCATCGTCAGAAAGTCTGGCGGTGAAAGACAGCTTCCCTGAGCCTGGGCAAACTGTAATGTATGAGTGCATCATAGTTACTGCAGACAACCTAACATGTGCATCGCAGCTCTGTACACACACAAGAGCCCAATGCTACACGTCCCAAACGCCAGAGTTCCAATGTCAGCAGCTGACCCGCTGCACAGAGAACAAGATAACGTTGGTCTTTTACACAAGGTCACACAGCTGATGTTTGCTGATGTGTGTACACACACAAACACACACACACACACACACAGAATCACTCACATAGATGGAATCTGCATTATGGCAGATGCCATTTTAATCATGCTGGTTGGTCTGCATGAGGCTGTGTTAGGAAGACTTCTCAGGGTCAGGGCTGACATGAGTGGTACTTCCTGTCTGTCGTTAAAAGTGTGAAGAAGCCACAGAGAGGACAGCGTGTTCTCTGGGTTTGTGCGTATTTTGATGTGTCATGTTGACTTCCAAATCACACACAGGCTGAAAAATGGATGGCTAAACCTTCTTTCCTCTCAAAGAGATCTTCTTGCTTCTGTGTGATTTGCAAATGTGTGACTAAGCATGATTTTTCTACTGGCCCCCCAGGAGTGGCAGGACTATCGTCTGACTTGGGTCCCGGAGGAGTTTGATGGAATGATGAAGGTCAGGCTGCCCTCAAAACACATCTGGCTGCCTGACGTGGTCCTATACAACAAGTGAGTCACTTTCACCTCCTATGTCCTCACTTTTTTTTAGACAGCTTCTACAGACACAAACAGACTCGTACATGCATATATACACAATAAAATGCTAAGTGAAGACACTAAAAATCACAAATGCAGCTGACGGTTCTTTAAATCGACTCCCTGGTGAGAAAATCCAGCTGCTGCCATTTTGAGCTGCTTAAAATGAGAGCATCTATTAAATAGCAGTTTTGAGTGTGCAATGCATTTAGACTCCACACGACTGAATATGTCCGCTGTAAATTACATACATTGCTAATGCTAAATTGTTGTACCTCCACATCGTGACACACTTCCTAGACTGACTCGTTATGTAAAAGTCACCCTCAGCCATTGTAGACAAACACGACATGCTTATTAACATAGGGATTTCTAAGATTTTACATATCAGGGCGTAATACAAAAAATGATCAGTTCCACACCAGTTTTTTTAAAATATGCAACCACAACCTCAGACGAACAAAAATATGACATATTACTCTGTGTCATCATTTATTCAGAGTCACTGTTGTTATTTATTCATCAAAAAGTCAGCCACATACGGAATCAGTGTGTGAGCCAGGTGAGATAAAAAAATGTCCTTTATGAAGTGATCAGCGAGCGTGAGCTCCTCTATAAAAGCAGAATAGTTGGCAGTGTGCTGGGCTGGAGTATTCAGATGTGCATCAACACAATGCCAAGGAGGAAATGCATCAGCAATATAATCATATTGCTGATGCATAAGGATCATAGGGATATTTCCAGCTTTATCATTCTGAAGTGAGAAAAAAAATATTGACTAGTGGAAAGCATTCAAGCAAAAGTGGACATTCCAGCAAGTTTTCCCAAAGAGTGTAAGTCAGAGTGTTCATTGAAACTGAACCATAATCCAAGTGCTGCATCTCAGATGAAGGCCTCAGTTATCTTCTTAAATGTTGAAGTTCATGACAGGACAGCTCGACACAGACTGGGCAAGCATAGTTTGTTGGGAAAGTTCTCCAGGAAAAAGTCTCTTCTCTAGAACATTGCAGCACATGTTAGCTTCCTGGACTGTTTGCCGAGTACAGCTGTTCAACAACCAAATCAGGACACAGTCACCTGTCATCGGGGGGAGGGGCTGTGTGTAACACTGCAGTAACATAGCTGTAGCTAAGCAAACAGCTTGCGTTTTTACAGCTCACACATAGCTCTTCCACTTCCTGTGTCACGCACATAGGGCTGCGCTGGCTCCCTCTGTTGTCATAAAGGGGAAAAGGTCAGGGCACAACGCCACATCTGAACAAACCAAAGACTTCTGGAAAAACCTTTGTTGGACAAATGAGATGAGAAGTGAAGCTGTTTGTCCATAATGCACAGCACATCCAAAAAGCACAAACACCACTACAAGCACTGGCCCCCAGTCTTGTGGTGGTGGGTTGGATTTGTTATTTTGTACCACAAGGAGCTGTGTGTTAATGAATAACTATAAAGCTTAATGAAATTGAGTAAAATAGTAAAGAATGGGCCTTAATTCTCCCACAGAGATTTGTGAATATGATACAAATTGCTGTTAATGATGCTGAAGTTGCTTCTAAAAGAGTAATTGGTAGTAGGCAAGGTGGTGGCTAATGGCATACTGTAATATGTAATGTATTGTTTATATGAGGTTGCATTTGTCCCATTTTATAACATGGTAGGCTAATAACTATTTGATTTAATATTTTTCTTTGATTATTAAAACCTTAGAAATAACTGTAAAGTTCACTGGTTAACCAACAGGAATGCAGAGAATTGGTTTCAGGTTGTTCTCAGTGCTCTGACCACTATGGATTAATTAAAGCACGGTCAAAGAGTGTACAGTTACTGGTGATGTAAAGACCATGAGTAATAATCCAAACTAATGCTCAGCAAAGCAGACTAAGCTGCACTCGTATAACACAAACTTCCTCACATGTTCATCTTGAACAGCATGTTTTGTTTGTTAGCATAATGCTTGCGTGTCTGGGGGAGATAAGGATGCTGCCGGACGCTGTCCACTTGACTCGCTGTAATGGAAACTTAGTGTCTGCATACAGTATGCTAATCAGCTCATCAGAGTACAGTGATCTGTGTGGCCTTCTCCTCTTTCCTGGCTTCTGTACAAACTTTAGTGAAGATTAAAAGATCACAGAGCCACCAAATTCTGGATGAAATGATCCTGTTAATCCTGCATACCCCAGGTCGGCTTGCTATCCTCCAAGTCTCACTCACTGTCAGTCACTTCAACAGAAGGATTAGCTCAGCTTATATCAGTGTCACAGCTGCTGTTTTTGGAGTTTTGATTATTTTATTAAATTTATAATGAAGAAAGCACTTGAAAGGACAAGTTAGAAATGATTAATCATCTTCATGGGTATGTCACACACATCACAGCATTAGCATTAGAAAACATGAAGCTGTTTACTGAATCTAAATATGAAGTTGTATGGAAATTGTTAGATGTCTTCTGACCAATGAGTCGAACTTGGCTGTTCAGTACAATCCAGCCCGACCCATGAGTGGCGCTTCCTGTCTAGACTATGTGTGCATTTGATCCCCCTCCCTCGGTTTCTCATGTTTATATAAGTAGGTGTTCGTGACTTAACTGAGCTGAGAGATATAAAGAAATGAGAATCATGTTTTACTGTTAGAGCTGTTCCGATAGCGTTACCTGCATCGGAAATGCCTCTGATACTTCCCCAAATTCTGGTGCGATGTGATAATTGATTAAATTAAGTGTCTATTTACTGATTAGCTCTATTAGCTCTGACACAGTTCTTCTTCATGCTTCTTTAGAAAGTTGCACCATGCAGCTGACAGTAATGATGTTGGTGTGGCAGTGTTTCACACTGGATTCTCCCACCAGCAAGACTGCATCTGTAGATAAATGGCTTCAGTTTGCTGGATTCATTCATGTTTAACAAGAGTTTAACCTGAGCCAGGCTTTATCACAATGCTAATCAGATCACAGTCATGCAGGTGTAACATGACATTTATTTTATAATATAGTGGTATCGGTACACAGCACAAGTATCGGAATCGGTTTTAGAAAGAAAAATGGTATTGGAACACCTCTAGTTACTGTTCATGAGACAAGAGGAAATCTGGCCCATCATCGCACTTAAAAAACATTTCATGACTGTGTCTGACTCATTCATCTCTTTTCTTGTTTTTGCTGCATTTCCGTCCATCTCTTAGTGCCGATGGGGTGTATGAGGTGTCCTTCTACTCCAATGCAGTGGTGTCCCATGATGGCAGCATCTTCTGGTTGCCACCGGCCATCTATAAATCGGCCTGTAAGATTGAGGTCAAGCACTTCCCGTTCGATCAGCAGAACTGCACACTGCGCTTCCGCTCCTGGACCTACGACCGCACCGAGATCGATCTGGTGCTTCGCGCCGACGTGGCCAGCATGGATGACTTCACACCCAGCGGGGAGTGGGACATCATCGCCCTCCCGGGCAGACGAAACGAGAACCCGGCCGATCCCACCTACGTGGACATCACGTATGACTTCATCATCCGTCGGAAGCCTCTTTTTTACACCATCAACCTCATCATCCCGTGCGTCCTCATCACGTCCTTGGCCATCCTGGTCTTCTACCTGCCCTCCGACTGCGGGGAGAAGATGACGCTATGCATCTCAGTGCTGCTGGCACTCACCGTCTTCCTGCTGCTGATCTCCAAGATCGTCCCGCCCACTTCACTGGACGTCCCTCTAGTCGGGAAGTACCTGATGTTCACCATGGTTCTCGTCACTTTCTCTATCGTCACCAGCGTGTGTGTGCTGAATGTGCACCACCGCTCGCCCACCACACACACTATGCCCCCTTGGGTTAAACTGGTGTTCCTCAACAAGCTTCCTGCCCTGCTCTTCATGCGCCAGCCGAGGAACAGCTGCGAGCGCCAGCGGCTGCGTCAAAGAAGGAGGGCGCAGGAGCAGAAGGAGGGCGGGCGCAGCGGAGGGTCAGGAGCCCTGATGGTGGGGCTGGGGCTGGGCGGGACCGGTGGAAGCGGAGGAGGAACCTCGACAGCGGTGTTTGGCAAGGACGACAGTGACCCTTGCACCTGCTATGTGAACCGGGCTTCTGTTAAGCAGTTTGGGGGGGATCTGGGAGGTGCAGGAGGGGGATCCATGGATGGTCTGAATAGGGTGAGAGAGGGCCGGGAAGGAAACCTGCAAAGGGGGAAGCAAGCCGCCGGCGGTCCTGCTTTGACTCAGACCCTGCTGGCTCAAGCCTGCCCGGGCTTCGAGGAGGCTGTGGAAGGAGTACGCTTCATCGCCAACCACATGAAGAGCGAGGACGACGATCAGAGCGTGAGTGTTACATCATTACTTTCAACCATTTCCACTATACAGGTGCTCTGTTTCTGTTTGTTTTCTTGTTTGCTAAGAAATCTGGTATTGCAGTTTACTGTACTCAGAGGTGGAGTTAATTCATTACAAAAATTATGTTGTTCTATGCAGGTTCAAAACATTTTTTGTCATTTCTTTGAACAAACAAAACTTCTTGTAATTGAGTACAATTTAGGCAATGTAACAGTACTTGTACTAGAGTACAAATTATCAGTACTCCTTCCACCTCTGACTGTACTGATTTATGTAATGAGTTGATGCTGCAGCACCTGTTTGTCTCTGAATGAAATCCTCAGAAATGCAGCTGCTCTGAATCATCATCTTTTCGTATCTTTTCGTATCTTCTCTCACTGATGAGAGCAACATCGTATCATTAGCTTTACAGCTGCGCCGCTTTGACTTTGCCATTCGAAATGCAATGGGGTACTACAACAGACTAAAAGCAGAGCAGACAGGTCTGGTGATGCAACCGTAGCCATGTGAAAATCCACCACAGATATGTAATTATAGCAGCAGAATGATGTTTGCATAAAGGAGTGCAGCCGGAATAAAGCAGCAGAGAGAGGGTGGCGTATTTTATCGCTTTACTTCAAGGCATCTTAGGAAAGTCAGCTTCTCACGTGGAGTGAAATAAAATGACATGAGGATTGACAATCCTCTCTAATTCTGTCCATCACCGGCATAGATGCCACCCGGTCGCCATGTTGGCTGTGTTAACACCCTCCCTCTGTCGGTACAGTGTTTCAGCTTTCTCAGCTTTTTACATCCGCCCTCCTTTCCAGGCCTCCTTCAGTTATCATCACAGGGGTTAAAATGTCAGAGCCCCCTCTGCCTCTCTTCGTGTCCTCCATCTCTGTAGCCTCGCATGTCCTTCTCTTCCTCCTTGACTCGTGTCAGACCTCATCAGAGCTGTGCGGCAAAACGAGTCTCCGCTCGCATTAACCGCTCACCTCCATTAACCCAAGAAGCAGAAAGACAGATAGACAGAGAGTTGCAGGATGAGAGTGTGATTGTCCTCACCTTTGTCTTTTTCTTCACCCCTTCCCACAACCCTTTTCATACCCCCCCTCCACTCACCATCCACCCACCCAATCCACAGGTGAGCGAGGACTGGAAGTACGTTGCCATGGTGATCGACCGCCTCTTCTTGTGGATTTTTGTGTTTGTTTGCGTGTTCGGCACGTTGGGCATGTTCATGCAGCCCCTGTTTCAGAATTACACAGCGAAGACCATCACCAGCTCGCCAGGCTGACCGTTGTCCAGCCACGCAGCCACTGACAGACCGCTCCCCAACCAATCAGCACAGTGGGACACGGGCTGGAGGTGTCTGTTTC
>JAVQJG010043759.1:0-11933 GCA_036024015.1 Craterocephalus amniculus | reverse complement strand
ATTATATATATATATACACTAGAATAAGCAGAACTAGAATAAAGGATTTAGAGGATTTGAAGCATGTCAGACTGTAACACTATCCTTACAATGCTCATCGAAGTTTAAGTACATTTAATAATTTCATAAACTCAAAAAGTCACTTGTGTAGACAGTGCGTAGCAATGACTTTTTGTTTAATCTCTGTAGCATTTCCACACTTGTGTCGAGTCATAAGGAAAGATTTAAAGCATCATCAGTGAGAGGCTGATGGGCTGAAAAATGGCGCGTTTATCTAGGTGAGCGGGTGGAACAGATGCAGATGTGAAGCCATTATAATGCAGCAGACAGAGAAAGAGGAGGTGAAAGGATGAGACGGTGGAAGAGGAGGGGCAGGGAAGGGGAGGTCACAGGAAGAGGAACGCCTGCTTCCATGTCGGGTTAATTGCAGGAGCAACATTCAAGGCTGGCAGAACAAGCCTTAACAAAACAAACGACATGATTCGTCCTCCATTAGCAAAATATTCAGCATAATTTTTCATCTTTAACAAAAACTTACAGATTAATTTTGATCAGTTGCTTCACTAAACAAATTTACTTTACAGATGGTGCTGTTGATTAATAATAATCTGTTTGGAGCTGAAAGAATCCACAGGTTTTCCTTCAAAAACTTCCAGCTTGTTTCAGGAAAAAACACCCACCAACATGATTTCATATTCCTTTTCAAGTAAAAGTCTGTTTGCTGACTGCGTTCCTCTGGTGCTGAGCGGAGCACTAACAGCTAAAATAAAGCTGCAGACTCGACACAGAATCAGCTAGTTAAAGCGTCCACATTATCCTCAAAATAAACAACAACAACTTTCTTAATCTCTTTCAAGTGTTCTTTATTAGGTTTGAGGAGCGTTTCATAAAATTGTGTTAAATGTCCGTTTCACAGTCGATCTGACGACTTTGTCGAGTTTTAAAAGTCTGGGTTGAAATCACAAGTGTTAACATCCACACAGAAAGACGCCTAACAAATACAGTAAGGCCACATCACCATTTGCACAATTACAGTTACAGTACAAAGTGTTTGTTGTCATAAATCTACAAACAGTGAAGAGGATGGAAAACTTAAGACAATGTTTTACAAAATATAGCAATGTAGAATATGCTTTGAATTGTCATCAAATATCTTATCTTATACCCCGTTTCTTTACCACAAGTCCCGATAATTAAGAGTATTCAAGTCTTACAGCAATGACTCTGTAGATGATTCCCATCCATCCCTGACGGTTACACTGATAAAACATATTTAACCCACTGATTCTCACATCTGTGTCTCTTCTGCTGGAGCTGGATTTAACTTGTGAATGACAGGAATTACTAATATGATGCAACAATTAAATCTTTGTTTAAAAAAAAACCCTGTGCAAATGTGAATGAATTACGGTTTAATATTTTGTTAATATTAAGAACCTGCAAAGTTTTCCAACAGAAAGTCCGACATTTCAAGTTTTTATACCACATATTAACTAGTAATGGCCTCAGTTTGGCATTTTAGAAAAATACTGAATCACAGAAACTGAACAACCGGTGTTGAGTGCATTTTACCCACAGTGCTGCTGTGTACCAGCTTCACTGGTTCCAGGGACAACCACAGGGGTCTCCACAGATCCTCTTCCTGTCCCAGAGCATGCGCAGCTCCTTGGCCGAGTGCTGCGGAGACGACAGCATGTCCAGATAACACTCCTTCTCACACAGCCAGCCGGGGTCCTGATGACAAGAGCAGCAGTTCTGACATGTACAGACTGATGTAAGAAAGACTGAAATTAAGTCAAGTGTGCTGAATGACAGCACACTTCATGATCTAAGCGCTCGTAGCATCAACTTAGCATTAGCATTTTCTGGTCATTGCTTCAGCTCACTGAGGTTTGCAGGACGGAGGTCTGGATATTTGACTGGAGCCCTTCAGCCCTGATTCTTTTCTTTTCAGTCGTTCTGCGGTAGATCTGTGTATAATCTGCATTATTTGTGTTGGTTGATCAGTGCCTGGTTACATGAGCCAATTCTCTGATAGTTTAGCTATCAGACAAATTCAAGTGTGACTCTACACTACTTTGGTACACAGAGTTCATGGTCCGCTCAATAATTGGAGGATGTCTGCGTTCTGTAGCAGCAAAACAAGCAAAATCTGCCCTCCACCAGCAAGGGCATGGTATGAGATGCTCTCCTTCAAAATGGCCAGATGTCTCCACTTCCAGGAGACAAGTCTTGTGGTTTGCTTAGATCGGGAGTCTGCAACCTTTACAAACCAAAGAGACAATTTTGTCCTCGGTCCAGCTAAAAAAACCTGTTTAGAGCTGCATATGTTACATCTAAAAATGGCAACTTATAACTGTTTTTTATAAATAGCTAACAGATGAAATTTGTCTTTTTTGAAGAACCACAATCTTATTTTTCTGGTTTAGATTTTACATTTAAAAAAAAACTTTGCAAAGAGAAGACATTCATATATATGATGTAGATATTTGTGGAAATTCAATGCAACTACATAATTAAAAACTAGTAAAGCCTACATTTGTCACAATATCTATATTTAAAATTGTTAACTGGTTCTTTATCATTGTAAGACTGTTATCATAAGAGCTATTGTGGAAGGTCCAAAGAGCCACAGGTTGCAGCCCCCTGGCTTACATGCAAACCCAAGCTGTGCTGTTATGATCTTCTCAGAGACGAAGCTTTCTTTACAAATCTTCCAAACTAACAATTCTTGCTGATTTGTTTATGTCATTCTACATGAAAAACATGTACAATAAACATTTTTCATGAACATTTAGTTCACTGACGGAGGCCTGTAGAGCCTGAGATGGAGCTTTTCACTTTATTTTTCAGACCCGCTAAGAAGCAAACAATGTTTTACTATGTCCTAAAAGTAACATTTCAACTGAAAGGGTGTAGTTTCCTTTTCATGAGACTAATACTTCGAAGTTAATTACAAAAAAAGAAAATTATTCACTTATTGGCTCCCCATACTGCTCTGTTATCCTAAAATAAAAGTCTTATGAGCCAACTACACGATTCAATGTTAGAATGAGACATTTCTGCCCACATTTTTATTCTCTAGTGTATTTAAATTCCTTAAACTTATTTGTGAAATAATTAAACTCAATTAAGAAAAAAATCATTGTTAACGAGTACAAATGATTATAAGAGCGACTAATAAATAAAATCAAGCCTGGTATTTAATCCTAGTTACTTGTAATATCACCTCCAGCAGATCATTCTCAGCTGATTTAATGCCATTTCAAGTTTAAATATTTAACATATTCCCTTTTTCTTCCTGTGCAAATTTCTATATTCAGGAGAAATTTTACAACAGCTGTGTTATTCTGAGAGAAAGAATGATTTCCCTCTCTCTGTTAATGTCAGACAGTGACCTTTACCAGTTGAATGTTGATAATGGTTGGTGTACTGTGAAAACACGGGGGACAGTGGTGGAACGTGTAGGACTTCATCACTTTGTCGCTAACAAAACGCTGTTTTTCACAACCGTATAACAGTTATGCCACTAAACCAAGAAAAAGCGTGTTTATTTCCTCCTTACCTGATATTTCTGTGGTCCGATAGCTGCCATCCATATCCCCATACTCACATCCTCTCCCTGTAACGACACATCCAGGACAGATTGCTCACTTCTTGGTCATAAACATCGGCTCACAGGTGCTTAAAGCTCATTGGTCTACCTGGTATGCTTTTAGTTTCACTGCATTACTAGCGAGCCACTGGACCAGGTTGTGGGAAATCACGTAGCCGGAGCCGCAGGCAAATGCTGGGTAGGCTGGACTGGCGTACTCCAGCTCCTGCCACTTCCCGATGCGATCCACTGCCCAGCTCTGCCTGAAACTGGGTCAGGACAGCAGACACATCATCATAATCATCATCATCATCAAGTCCTGCTGTTAGGACATGATGCTGCTTGCTCAAGCGAACATGAAGGTAAGATGCAAACACAAGCAGGCAACTGTCAACAGGAGCAAACACCAAACTTTACTCACTTGCCCCACCAGAAATTGCTGCGCTTGAGACCCTTGTGGTCAATTTTCATTAATACAGAGTCCACGTCGATGTAACAATCATCATCCGTCTTGAGCAGCAGATTAAAGTCAGCGTTTCCCACAGACCTGTCAGACAGGGAATTTGCAACCTTAATTAAGCGCACCTGATTGTTTGCAATAACCCAGAGTGGATTTACTTTCAAATACCACAGAGAGGGGAGGGCAGGAAGTCTGCAAATAAGAAAAACACTTGTTAAATCAAAGCCTGCGACTGCTCTGTACATTTTGCTACCTGATGACTCACAACAGTAGTTTTTCTCTGACTGAGTGATTGCAATCGTTATTCTAACGGAGACGCTTTGAGGCGACGACCCACTATCTTTTCAGGTTGCTGATTTCCTCAGAGGGCTCCGGCAATTTGGAGACAGAATCGAGTCGTTAGCGCTTGGCGTACCATTTATAGAACTGAAGTAGTTTGGAGGGCACGTTCCTGTAGGTGTCTACCACGTCTACGAACACCATGTCGCCGTGCCTGAGGCTTTCCTCCTGCAAAGAAGCGTCCTCCTCCCGCAGCCTGGAGGCATGACGCTCCATCCTGGCCGGACGGCCCCGCAGGAGCCCCGACAGACTTTCACCATCTGACAAACAAATAATGAGGACAGGAGTGTGAGAACGGAGGTAATTAGACATGGACGAAAAGCAGAATCAAAGAAAATGTTTTAAAAGAAAAAATGATATTTTCAGCAAGATTGTGAATAAATGAAAGTGATTTTAAGGTATAATAACTACTCCCTGGTTGGAAAAAGAATAATAAAGGTATATCATGTTACACAAAAGATCATTAATTCTGTTTTTGCAGATATTAAGCAATCAATTCATTTAGTTTTACATAGAAATCCATTCTCAGTCTCAGATGGAAACACAAGCAGGTAAAATCAATAATATAACACGGGTTGGCAGAAGAAGTGTTATCGTCCATCTGGCACATGCTTAAGTGTCCTGAGGTGAAAAAGGAATAATCTCATAAATGGCAAAGGTGAACAATGTCTTTTTTAAAGGTTTTACATGAGGACTCTTTTATTACAAAGCGAATTTGATCGAACTGTTTTCATAAAAAGCTCAAAATCAATTCTGTCGCAGCACCAACCATAGATGGTAAAAGTAAAGCCTCCAGCCAATCCGGGAAATCCAACAGCACTTCTGTGAGGCAGTATCCCCTCTGCAATCTGTAATTTCAGGAGAACAGGAAAAGGTTGTAACTTTATTTTTCTCCATGCTTTCATGTCGGTGGCGCATGTGAACACGTACAGAGGAGAACTTGAGGACACCTCCTCCATCGTTGAGCTTCACGGAGGAGGAGTTGATTAAGGTCAGTGCAGCAGCATCTGGAGTCTCCCAGACCAGAGTCCCCTCAAAACCCTGGATCGCACATAAAAACGTTTTATTCATGTCGTCCAACAGCATTTACACAGTCATTTAGCTTTCACAGTTTAAAAAAAACCAAAAACTCTTCCTGTATAACTTAAGCCAGTGATTTAATCCACTGCTGCCGGTTTGCAGGTGAAGCCAAATAAATGTCCATCAATAACAATAAGCTTTGTCAGAGATATCTTTATTACCGACAGGCAGCCTTGAATCATAAACACGAAACAACAGATAAGCACAAACCAAACAGAGGTAACACTTGCATGTTGTTGTTTACAAGGCTGATCTGCTGGAATAAATTACCTTCTTAACTGATTTGCTCTGCATTGTAGCAACAGATACCTGCGCCCCGAGGGGAGCAGCACAGACTCAGCCTGCCGGGGCGGTCCAGCTTCGCTGAGATGCATCTGACCTTATACAGGTTGATGAGGTCATTTAAAGATGTTCCAGCAATTTAGCTGCAAACCTTTACAATAGCCTGCAGGCGGCTACTGCTCACCAGTAAACCAGGTGTAATCAGCTTAAAACATTGCACCATTGAGAGCAGCAAACATTGCTTTATAACTCGATTTGAAATGATACCATATAGGGCTGGACGATTATGGAAAAAATTATAATTTAAATTATTTTAATTGATATTGAAATCACGATTAATGTACACGATTTTTCATTGATTTAAAAGAAAGTGTTAATTGAAACACCAAAACTTAACATCAAATATAACTTAAAAAAAAAAAACTACTGGAAATAAATAAAAAAAACAAGTAAAGGAGTAGAATAATAATATAATAATATAAAAATAATAATAGCAATAAAAAAAGAATACCTATATGCATTCCTGTTACATACATGTGACATTAATCATTTTTCTTCGATTACAGTGTTTTTATGACTGTGAGAAGGCAATATTGTAATCCCGATTAAATTTTTTTTAATTTCCCAGCCCTAATACCATATTTGAGTATAAAGTGCATTAGGAAATGTATTTCCTGACACGCCTAGAAACAGTGAAGCGGTACTTCAGGTAATTATCAGACTTTCAAAACAAAATATACTCTAAAATGATTATTTTGTTTATGGTTAGCTAAATTGAGATTAAGATTTAAAATGATGCTCTATTTAAATACAAACAAGCAAAAAAATATTCAATTACCAGACATCTAAGAAAAATAAGTATAAGTATTGTGTATTGTGTATGTCTCTATGATGTTTAAATGCACACACACAACTGTGTACTGTACAGACGTGTACATTAAGTGTTTAGTGGGAGCCGGCTAGAATTACATCAATGGGTATTGATGAAGAGGAGGAGCTTAATAGGTTTTTACTTCTACCCACTCCTTTTCGACTGTCTGTTTTAATATTTTTAAGTTTGTTTGTTTGTTTTCTTTGAACATGTCGAAATAAATTGAAGAATCGAATCAATCAATCTGGTACTCTTCTAACCACAGCTGTCCTGAAAATATGTAAAAAAAACTGACCTTGGGTAAAATAAACTGCTCCACTGGTTTGTACCAAACCCAGTTCAGTAAGGTCCCTGTGCTGATGGAGCTGAAGCGAGCAGTAACCACAGCCTCCTGCAAAAAACCAGAACAAAGGTTTAGCTCCGTAAGCATTTAGAGCAGTCCACACTGAACTCTGCATTACTGAGAGTAATTTCAGCTCGGCGCACACCAGTGGAGGCTCTCTTACCTCCTGGTCCAGCTGGAGAAGCTTCACCGTCACATTGCTCTGAAGCTCAGGCCGGGTCCTGCTGGGAAACACCCCGAGTCTGGTGATGACCACCGGGTGGAGGACCTTGAAATCCAGAGCGATGGCGTTCACGTCAGAGGGAGCGAGCTCCGAGGGGTCGGACACAGTTACCATCTCTATTTCTGCATCCTGCCCTGTCACTGGGACGACAACAAGCACATTTTTAACTTATCACAACTCCTACATGCTGACTGTCTCTTTTTTCTCCAAGTGATGAAGAACTAGGAAGAGGATGCATGGGAGAATGAAAACAGACTGATAAAGCTACTCCATCAGCACTTTGAGGAGCTGCTTCACAGGACCGTAGTCTTCAAAGTGAGCTTCTGCTTGTGAGCGTAGTTTCTTAATTACAAAAGAGCAGTTTATTACCCGGGAGATCAATAAAAAGATCAAGGCTGTTAAAGAGCAGCAGCTTTTTTTTTTTTTTTTAAACTTCTGAGACGTTCTACACAAGTTCCACTGCTCCGTCTGAAATAAAGGCAATTAGAAAGCACAAAGAAAGAGCAGAGGCTTAGAAAAACCACAGGTTTGACAGAAAGGATGTGAGCTGCAGCAACTCAACTCTACGCGAGGATATGTGTGATGTTCCCAACTGAATAAAGACAAAAGCGCTGCTTGTACAAACTGTTCTCCAGTACAAAATTATCTCGAGACTACATCAGGCAGCTTGTCATGCAAGGTTCAAAAGTGGGCTTTTTTTTCTCTGTTAATTTTATGCTAATTTGTTGAATTTGTAGATCAACATTAAAACAATAAAATGTCAAAGGAAGAAAAATATGACATGAAGTGCCCGGCATGCTGGAGTAACCAGATATTACCATGTCAGAGTTCTGCTAAAAAAACGTTTTTATTCAAATTTCAACAAACAAAGCTAGCGGCAGATACAGAATACCAAGCTTTTTAAAATGCCAATATTTTTAAACCTTCTCTTATGTTAAAAAACATCTGCTCTTTGCAGCTGCAGGGAACTTCGTCTCTCCCTGTAGAGCCATTAACATTCACCGTGTATCCTTATTGTCTTTGCCCACCACTCCTTCCATCATTTAAGTTCATAATGACTTACGAGGCAGATGTTTGCAGTAGTTGTGGAGGGATTCAGTGATGACATGGTTAAATGTGTCTTTCTGTGACATTGAGCTATTTGTTGAACACCGCTGGTACGCGGCACATTAACATAGCAAAAGCTTGTATTTGTAGAGATAGACTGCAATTACTCGTCACGCACATTCGGCAGTAGAGAAGCACAAATGGCTCAGAGCATCACTACTGTGTCAGTATGTTTTTAAGTATCACAATCAACTGTGATTCCTCAGCCGAGAGCTGAAGTAGGGAAGGCAACAACAGCCAAGTGAGCTAATTCACTGAGCACTTATCTGGTCTGACTGCAAACAACACTTGAATCAAGTTTTCCACAATGATGTTATAACTCAAAGGTGACACATCCTTTTTTCACAAGCTGGCACAATGTCCTGATGTCTTTCAATAAATTCAATAAAATAATTCAATATGAACTTTTATTACATATCTTTAATCTTCTGCTATAGATATACAACCCTAATAAAACATATAAATGCCAAATCTGATTGCAAAGCTCATTCCACAGAACAATTAAGACAAAAAATATATAATATAAAAAAATTTAAAATAAAATAATAATAATAATTTTATTTCATTATTATCATTGTTATTATCATCAATAGTAATAATAACAATGATACACAGACAGAAATAAATTATTTTATGAATGGCTGAACATTTTGCTTGTGCAAATCATAAAAATTGTTTTTGGCCCTTTTTCCCTCATGAAAAAAAAACTGTAAGTGCTGATGAAAAAGCAATAATCTGCAAAACAAGGTTCTGAGATGGGTTCCTATTATGTAAGTTGGTCACTTATTTATTTCAATTTCCACCATAAACTCTCTATCAGACTGAAATCCAAACCATTTGCTTGTCATAAAATTTCAATTTGGTGCTTTTCCTGCAAATGTTGGGTGATTTGTGGCTCTGTAGCAGGATGCATCATCATGCTAGAAAATGAACCTCAGCATGACGTCACCTTCTTTAGATCAATGGAATAAGAAAGATGTCCAAAACATCAATATCCGCCTCTGTGTTTACTGGAGAGGTAATGGCTGCCATCTTCCCTGAGTCCTTTCCTTGGCATCAACCCCATATAATTAATAGCTCTCATATGTTTTTCCTCTTCGTAGTTATTTCTATCTTTCACTTGACCTGCACCCAATTAAATCCAAGTATGATTGCATCCCGAAAACAAGGTTAACCCACAGTAAGCTTCTTTCCTTCTGTTTATGTTAGTAATGGTTTATGTTAAAGCCCATTTCCTCTCAGTCACAGATGTGTGTATATGTGACGTGCTGTGGGCCATTCGCATGTTATACTTTCAGCTAGAGCTGGGCAACATATCGATATTTTCAGATATATCAAGACTTTGTCACACAAGATATAGAATAAGGGAATATCATTTATATCGAGTTAGCTTAATTTCAGTTAAAAATGTCTTTTCTTTTGCCTTTTGCACAACTGTATTGTTGTTATGGTCATTGAAAAGTATTTTTTTTTATCATTTTAAAGGTGTTATAGAAGATCTTTCTTTCAACAATTGTTGCAATATTAGATGCAAATGGGTTCACTGACACATAAGGTATGATTAATTAATATCTTAACATATAATTATCATTATACATCATCATTTTTGCAGATGCTGCGTGTTTCATTTGTCTATTGGACCATCAATCACACTTTGGACGTGCTATAAATACCGTGCACGCTCCCGTCTAATGTTCACAGCAGGTGGCCAACAATCACTCTGCTAGCAGTTAGCAACGCCTGATGGCAGAGCGAAACGCCACTAAAGGCGCAAGAAGAGAAAAAAGACGTTAGAAGATGTTTCTGACATGATAGCAGGGTCGGCTAGAACCAGCTAGTGTTGCAGCCGAAACCAAGCTTGTGTACGTCATCGTAGGTGTGGCCAGGGAGGGAGCTGGAATTCGAAGAGGTTGGTCATACGCTTTATTCAAACACTCACCAACAGTTTCTGTTTTCTGAACAGCCACAAGCATCTTATATAACACATTTAATACATATATACTTTAATTTCAGTCAAATATTTGACTGCACATGTGCTTCTGATCCTTAATAAATGTGCATTTAGCACTCATGGCCATAAATTTGAAAATTAGCTTTTTTTACTTGACCAAAAACATTTATATCGAGATATATATCGTATATCATGATTAAGGAAAAAATTATAGACATGAAAATTGGTTCATATCACCCAGCCCTACTTTCAGATAGGACCAGGCAACTAAATAATCTCAAAATCAGACCGGGATCAAACTGAATTCCATCTCTGTGATAAGCATGAGAGATTTTTAGTCGATGTATTTACAGGGTAGCTGTGCATCCTTCAGTAGGGAGGAGAAAGCCGGAGGAAGCTACAAAAGAGGGAGTGACGAAGAAACTGAACATGTTGTAGTCCCAGATTTCCCACGATATTTGAGCACACCAGTGAAAATAACAGTGGAGTGCAAGACAGTTGACTGGGGCTGGCAGGAGCGGGATTGGAACCGCCAACCTCGTCATTGGACGCCCTGCTCTACTACCTGAGCCACTGTCGCCCAGCAACAAACCTTGTGGAGCCAGTGCTGTTTCTCCCGCTTGGATTGCAACAGGGAAGAGATCCAGGAATGTGCAGCAATCTTCTCCCCTGCAGATTTTTAAAGTATTTTTTAACTACTTTTGCTACTTAACATGATGTGTTTTCTTACAACTTTTCATCTATTTATGTTCATAATTTCCCTGAGGAAACCTTCTAAAAGATATCAATAAAGTTTTAACTTATCTAGTCATTAACAAAGTCTAGAATTATGAAGACTGCGTTCAAACAATATAGAAAATAATACCAAAACAAGATTTAATATATCTCCCAGCCTTATTAAACAAATACTTCCTTTACTTTTCTGTCCTTACTTATCCCTAGATCTACTTCTTATAGCCCTCTCATTTGTTGCTATTTGCTCCAGAATTCAGTGATTAGTATTAAGTTTACTTAACTTCTCACAAATACTTTTATAATCCTTTACATTGTTTCCTTTCACTTCTCTCTTGCTGGGAACATGTTTCCTGTGAATTAGCCAGGTGCAGCAGCTCATTCAGCTTTACAAGCCAAGCACTCTAATTCCAGACCAATTTGCATATTTAGACTAGTGCAGATATTTGTTGTAGAAAAATGCTAATTACAAGGTGATTTAATTGTTTTTACCCCCCTCAACTTGACTCAAAAAAGGAAAAATTTTATATTTTTCATTAAATTTAAGTTTTATAATGCTTGAATTTTCATCTATCGAATAAGCTAAAGTGGTGTTTTTTTAAATCAAATGTATATTTGTGTTTTGTTTAACTCCGCCCACCAAAAGGACTGATAGACACCCGACTTCCAATCCTTACATCTCCTTTGTCTGCATTTTCACCAGTGAGTAGGCTTTTCACCGATCGGATCGGCCGATTTTTCACATATTTTACATTTTTTCTGATCGGCCCTAAAGTTTTCATCCACCGATCCGATCAATGACGTCATTGTCATTGTGAATCTGCTCCCGTTGCACCTGCTTATGATCTGTTGCAGCTGCACTGTGACACTGTTTCCTAGCGGTGCTTTGTAAATTAATTAAATAAAAACTTTATTGTCCGCCCGTCACATAGTAAGCACCGTTCAGACTT
>JAVQJG010043747.1:0-17111 GCA_036024015.1 Craterocephalus amniculus | reverse complement strand
CCCCCCCCCCCCCCCCCCCGCCCCCCCCCCCCCCCCCCGCCAAATGACTCAGAGGGGAGATGGAGAGAGGAAGAGGAGGGTTAATTAAAAAGGAGAAGATGGACTGAGAGTTTCAATGGAGGGATAAAGAAGGGGTGCAGAGACTCAGCACCCCTCAGTGGAGGTAAAAAAAATCATTTAAAAAAAAGGAAGAACCTTTTTTCTCTCAGTGTGTCTCGGCCTTTCTCTGGTGCTGCAGTGGGGTTCGGCCTATGGTATACAGTTACATAATCCATCCTTCACCACCACTCAGACATGATGAGGTTCTGTGTGCATTTGTGTTACCCATGTTGTGGAGACTTCTGTAATATTATTTATATAATATAACTAAATCTGTCATTTTAGTTTAGGAAATGGGATCATTTTATTGGTCAAAAAGCAAGTTTAAAGTATACATTTTAATTCAATCTTAAACACCTGGTTTTAAGAAAGGAAAGTTTTGAGGTTTGATGAGTAGTAGTTATAGTGAGGGTGTGCTTTCTTGAAAGGAGTGTGGAAAATAAAGCAGCATTCAAAATCTTTTCAAAGTAAAAAAAAAGTTATTTTTTACATTTTTTATTGATTTATTTGACTTAATTCTTTGTGATGTTTGAAGCTCTTATGAGACGGGCGGCAGTCTGAGCACTCAGAATGAAATCCTTATTTATTTCCTTTTCAAACAATTTATATATCACAACCTTCCTATGCTATTAGGGGTTTTAACATTGTGTGATGTGTGCATTAGACAGCTGTTTGCTTTGGCTTTACATCTTTTCAAACCATTCATGCTGTAACAGGTTTCACAGTCTGAGTCTGTGCAAGGTTTCATTGTATAAAACAGGACCTGAATGGTGTTAATATCCACTACATAACATTTATAGATCTGAATGGTGTAAAAAGTCTTCTAATGGCCTCCCTCTGAGTTGCTTTCAGCTTTTGCTGAAATGGAAACCTTTTGCTTCCCTAGTCTGACATGTCACAGTGACCTGACATGTTCACTGTTACTAAGATTCTGACTAAAAAGCTTTTTTTCACATCGTATAAGCGTTTTATGCTACCAGTGGTTTCCACTAAGGGGAAAATTTAAGGATTCAGACTGGATATAGTTGCTGATATTGTCGGATATTTAAGCAAAATGATAAACATTGCAACAACAAGGTTAGTTTTTGTTTGATACTGATAAAAGTACAATAGCAGCAGTACCATAAATGGTGGGTGAGGCTCCTGCATGTCATCTTCGATACTTTTTGGCATTTCCACCGCTGGTAACCATTTCACCTTATATATGGTCAAAAATCCCCCCACACCGCCCCTAGTAGCTACTCACATACTGCAGTTTGCAAATGTATAGTGTTAATTTCTGCAGATGATACTTTGATAGATGCAAATTATGCAAGGCAGCCAAAATAAAGGCAGGTTCTCAGTCTAATTGCTTCACACAACACTACTTCCAACAAAATGAAAAATGAAAGCCAGATTAATTTTATTCACCTCATTAAGCTATTTTTCTTTTGGAATTTCTCATTTTTAATACTTGTGGCTCGTGAAACATCTTACATTCAAATTTGTAGCAATTACATGTGTGACACCAGAATATTTTGGATTGATAAATGCGGCTTCATCCCTGGATGAAAACATGTGTGGATTAACCTCACTTTGAACTGATGCATGCTTTCTTTGCTGTAATGCTGCCTTCATGTGGTATGGGAAAGATGATCCTTTCCACCTGTAAAGTGGAAACTACCAGTGCATTGTGTTCATGTGCTTTTCATGTTGTTGTGAAGATAAACATGGTGGACAAAAAGCGAACAATAATTAAGTAGTTTAAAAAATGGCATAAGTTTAAAAGGAGATACTATATAAAAGAATGTTTGCAACAACATTGAATAAGCTACAAACAGCAGCAGAGAACATTTGGAATAACGTAATATTTACCAAACACAATCATCTCGCTACTCTCCACCATGTTGAAAGGTCATGTTGAAAGTTGATCTAATCTCGGCAACTCGGGCATAATAAAATTTTTCCAGTTTCCCAGTGGAAATTACAACATGAGTGGGTGTTCATGTGCAATTTTTTCGTCGGTTTTTGGTATTTACCATAAATACGATAGCACATGAAGGCAGCATAAGTCTATAACAGGAAATAAACCAGAGACTGAAATCTCACTTGCTTTTTTTAACAGCTTAGGATATGTTTTTTTCTATCCTTTTTCTTGTTTTTCTTATTCCAGGGTGCTGCACGCAACTAAAGTTTAAGGAGAGTTTTCACCCATTCTCATGAAAAAAAACTGATTAGAAAAATAAGTGAACCACACAGATTAGTTTGAGCTATTCTTTACCCAGATTTTTTTGTTCCCACTCATTCAAACACACTGCCCACCACATTTCACAGTAAATCAGGTCATCTGATTTCCTTTGAATTACAGCTCAGAGCAGGCTTCCATTATTAGAAGGTGAAGACGAGTTTATTGTAACATTAAATGAAAAGAAATAGAAAAATCTTCAGAATTTATTGATAAATTTTGACCTGATCACAAGGATGATTGATCTCATTTGCATATCTGAACCCTTGATTTATGTTTCATTTTTAACATCCATTTGTCCTGTAGTCATCCCACATGGGAGAAATCGTAGTTATTACTGCAGCAAATAAAAGGTTGGAAATGTAAATATTAATGAGAATATGAGTAAAATCAAAGAGAATAAAAAAGAAGTACAAGTAGGTAAGTGCTGATACCTGTAGCAGTGTGCACAAAAAGGCAATGTGACATTCTGGGATGTACAGCATGCATTTTATTATTCTCATCATAGTAACAATAAAGAAAAGAAAAAATAACATTTATGCTGTGTTACTGACTTTAGACTATTATTTAGTAATAGTAAAGTAACACCTACAACTGTATAATAATCATAATAATAAAAAGACATGAACATACAAAAACACAGACAACTCAGCATTTTTGGTTTTGCATGACTTTGTCCTAAAGTAGGACAGTTTAATGGATCTTTCCTCTGAAAACAAGATTATGCTGATATACAGTAAATGACAAAGAAGATTGTGGGCAGAGGAATCCCAACTATTTTTTTAGTAAAATACTGGAAGGAAAACAAAAAATGATAAAATTATAAACAGCAGTGTTTTACCCTGCTGTTACCAGAATTCCATTTTCTGTTTGCAAGGTGTCAAAATCCCACAGTAGCTGCAGCGTGTTTAACCTAGAAGGTGTTATCCTGTGCAACACTGCAGTTCTTTTGTTGTGCTTCTTTTTACAAACCTCTACTTGATTTCTTCTTTGCTATTTGTGTTTCTTTAATCCATAAAAACCTGCTGTCACCTTGAAAATCTAACATATAATGACACAAAAGTGCTGTTGCTATGGTAACTGTCGGTTCAGTGATTTACAAAGGCATGTACTGTTGTTTTTGGAAATATCCCGTCTACATCGGGATATTTCGACTGTAGCTGTAAGTTAAATATCTATGTTATGGAAGATCTGCATGGCAGTGTAATGGTCAGTGATGGGGTGGAGGCTCCAACCACAGCTGGAGTTCCTATTCTCCCCATGCATGCATGGGTTTTCTCTTTTTAAAGGTGCAGTGTGTAACAAATAAAAAGTTAATGACCGATACATTTAACACGTCATTGAAAACTGTGTTTCTATTGGTTTCTAATCGCTTTAGTAAAGTAATTTTTGGGTTTTATTCATTTAGAGGACATTTATCTTGCATCCCACCTGTACTCTGAGCTCTCTCCAGTCAGTTAAAGAAAGTATTTAACTCTTATCATCTCTTGCTCTGTCCCTCTCTCTTTCTTTCTTTCTTTCTTTCTTTTGTTTCTTTGCTGAATCAGCCACAGTGCACATTGAAATGTGTTTATATCCACCTCTTGTAAAGCCATACATAACTGCAACGTCATGCAGCATCCCAGAAGAAAGTGTTACACACTGCAGTTCTGGGAAGGCTCTAAAAATGTACATAATTCATGACACTGCACCATCAAACACATTGGGAAAGGTCAGGAAGTGATGTAGTGTATCTCCAGAATGCATATAGAAGATAGTGTGGGAGTACACAATTTTGGAGTAATTACCTATAATCCAGTCATCGTTGCACCTGAAACCACCGGATCCACTCACAATGAAATATGTTTCTGGTCTGGAAGAATTTAGGCCACTGACAGCCACCATCCATTCACAGCTGCATGTAATTGACATTCGTATAGAAACCTTTTTCAGTAGATGTCACTAATTATTATACACTGTACCGTTGATATCTCTTTTCTTCTGACAGTATGCAAGGTTAGGTTGATCGGCAATTTTAAGCTGACCCCTGGAAGCATGGTTGGGTGTCTGTGTTGGCCCAGTAATGAACTGGTTTCATCATTTCTTGCCTAATTTTGGGAGCAGATCCAGAGTTTCCACAACCAAAACAATATAATTAGAATAATCTATGATGTTTGAAAATACCTTAAAAAGAGCATATACAGTAAACGTTGGTTTGCAGCACACGGTTCTTAATGTGCTGAAATACCTGTGCTTTTAACCTCATTGGTGTGAATCCAACTGACTTTATTTTCTTTCTTTCGTTCTTTTTTCCAGTGGTGACTAATGTCAGTGTACCTCCTCAAAGCAGAATCATGCTGAACTGTGTCCTTGCTGCTCTCAAACAGACTGGTGAAGTTGTAAAGCCGACCGGAGGGTGACACTGATACACATTGACAGGGCAAGAGGGTGATGCCACTGTGTTTTTTTGTGTAAGTGGGTACGATGAAGCATCTGTGCTTTGCATGCATAAACATATCTTTTGCATTTTATACATTTCGATGCATGTTTTTTTTTTCCTTTTCTTTTTTTAAATTTGTTTGGATTTGTGCATGTGCATGCAAAGGCAGGTGCATAACTCAGGATCTGCTTATGTGTGGGCATGCATGCCTGTGAGTGTGTGACTGTGTGAGATAATCTATAATTAAATTCCTTAGTTGTAATGGGATTATATTTGGAAGACAACCAGCACAATGTCCTTGACATCCATCCCCCTGGTTAGCCACAGCTGAGTGACTGTCATATACACACACACACACATGAGTAGAATGGAAAAGAAATGAAGTAGGGACAACAGATGACAGGAAGCAACAAAGAGAAGTAGAAGATAAAAGAACAGTAAGAAGATGAGAGTGCAATGAAATGTTTGTGAAAACAGAAACAGAGAAGTCCATCAGGAGGGAGAGGGTAACAGAGGAGCGCATTGCATTGTAATTATCTCATTTTCTGCTGCGTTACACTGAAGGTCGACTAGCCTTTTCCTCAGCAAGCCACCCCTCCACCTACAGCACAAACTGCAGCCAGGCCGGAGCCAAAGCAAACACATTCAGCCCTTCTAAATACAGTACAGAGGGAGTATGTTATTGTTAATGCTTTGCCATGTGTGTTTTAGATTTTATTCTCATCCACTAGTTATTACAATCAGAGGTCACAAAATGATCATATCATTAGCTAGATCTTATCTGTCAATAACTATTTCAAAAAGAAGATGACAATGCTAAAGTGGATCCAAATAAACTTTAGAGATGTATAAAGCAAACAAGGGTGGAAAGAGTTAGCTAAAGTGGAGGTGGGAGAATAACACTATTCTCTGGATGTGTCAACACATCTAAAATGTCACTACAGTACACTCTGAGCTATGCAAAAAAACCAGTTTGCATTTCATCTCCCTCTGGTGGCCACTGAGGAACTCACCCACCCTTCATTGCATCATGCTTTTTCAATGAGTCATATGATTGTGGTGGAAATGTCAGTTTAACATAGGCCTATATTCTGTCACTAACAATATTAATCTTTAGAAAAGAGGTTTTTATAAATGGAGAATAACATGCATCAAAACTTTACTTCTATAATGGAACTACACAATCTGTTGTTTTGATCATTTCTGATGCTACCTTCAGGGACTGTTTGAAAATAAAAACAAAAGTTCAAACATACTACCGGGTTACGCTTTTAATCACATTATTGTTTATAATATTATTGTGTGTTGTATTGTTTAGTATAAATATTAATTATTATTTTGCACCATGTATACAGTGACTATGTGTGCATATATTTATAACTAAATGCATAATTATTAAAAATGACACTTAGACACTTTTATTTTCTGAGTGAATGAAATGTATGATAAATGTTTTTTAATGGGTTTATAGACAAGGCTGTTTACTTGAGTAATTTCTAAGTCTGGGTAACCCTGGTTGTTTACAATTTGACTGATAAAACAGATTCAAGAACAAACCTCGGTGTTCGGATAAGAAGTTATACTTTGTATTCGATTTCATGTCTGAAAATTCACATATTCCTACACTAGGCACACATTTCTTTTATAACAACAAATAGGCTTCATGTTACGGAACGTTTAGTTCCATCATTTAGAAAACAAAATGGTTTTTTTGTGTTGTTGTTGTTGTTGTTTTTACGAAAACATGGATACATAACACCATGACCATCTGTATACATTAAAACGGAATAAATCCGAGGTACCTAGAACATAACATCTTCATGTTTCCGACTTCCGTATGAGCGGAAAGGCAGTTTACCAGAAGCAATTGAACACACCACAACATTTCCAGCACTCCATAGGCGGTGGGTTATCAAGGTAGGAGCTGTCAGACTCATTTACTGTGATTTACACACGATAAATAATGAAATATATAGACAGAAAGAGCACTATAACGTAGAAAAACGTTTTCTAGTGCGAAGGCTGTGCATGTTAGCCTGCTGACAGCTAATTCTGTTAACCGGCAGCTGTCAAAACAAATGATTTCCTTTTGCTAACTTTAGCTTAGTAGGGCTCCTAAATCTCAGCCGAAAGTTACCGGTTGGATATTTTGCTAAACCAGTGCAAATATGAGGTTGAGTCTTTATGCCACTTCCACCTAGCCTTTAGTGTGTTGTTAAGTTTTCACATCTAAATATGAATGTTTTAAATGCTTCGTTTTTGTTTGGGTGGGGGGTCTGGCGGATGTAACTTTACGTTAGCCTCAAACCTAGCTTGGCTTAGCAAGCTTCCTCAACTTATAAGAGCATTAACAAGTTAGCAGCAAGTTAAAGTTGAAAGTAAAACGGGGTATAGGGTGTCGATGGCAGTCAAGATTGTGGTTTGATGCCTCTTTATGTCTTTCAGCTTTCAGACTGATAAGCTGGCCTACAATGAAACCGAGAAGCCTGTAAATGTATGCTTTCTCTGCGGAAGTGATTGAAAATCAGATACTGTGGATGGAAAATTCATATTTAGATGTGTAATTAGCTTTTGAGCGGTTCATTTTTCAAATTGAATTAGACTGAGGTTGACTATTAACTCTTTGACGAGTCACAGTAATTTAATTGAGAGTAGTGTTGTAGAAATTTATTTAACTTTCAGAAGCAGTGTTTTAGATAACTATAGTACAACTAAGTTGTTTCAATTTTGGTTATACATTTAATGTTTGTTTTAACATCGTATATAAAATGTAAGGGATTGTGTTTCAGCATTTAATAGACATTGATTGTTTTCTGTTATTTGGATCATTGTATTTGGGTTTTCCAAATGCTATCATGCCTCAAGCTGACAATAATTGTCTTTAAAAAAAATAAATCTGATTCTCACTTTGATATTTTAGTCTAAAATGGTGAAAATTGAAATTTCGTATATCCATATGACAAATGGAATAGCTTTTTACAGTGATGAATAACCACAAATCCCAAATTATTTTTACTATAATGCAAGGACTTGAAAAATCTTTTAGTCTGCTTGGAATTTAGAATAATAATAAAAAAATAATTTGTAATTTATCCAATTAATATAAATATGTTGCATATGCATACAGTTTTGGAAAACAGATTATTGTTGTTGGGAAGAAATCAATTGGATGATAAATCTGCCAAAGCAAACTTAATCAAATGCAGTCACTAAAAGTGAAGGTCTTATTCACTGCTCCATTAAACTACTAAAGAAAAAGGGGTCAGAGGAACATTTAACTGCTCCCCAAACAGTGGAAAACAATGTGCATTAGTGATGGAAATATGGTATATTTCTCTATTTAACCCAAGGTGTTTGTACAGATGTGAATTGAAACAATTTATGATGGCTGTGCTATATCATATGGTACATTGACAGGTCTTGTTATTACATTTCTTAATAGCTTGAATATTTAAAGGAAGTCATTTTTTGTCATTTAATCAGATGTTAATTTGTAAATTAGTGGACTAATGTGTGGCAAGTGAGAAATACTCTCATCAAGCTGATATTTTCAAATTGTTTACACCTCAAAGCAACAAGCTTTTGGCATTGTTGGTTTTTAAAAGCTTAGGAAAACAGCAACATTTGTTTTAATAATCATTTTCGGAACATAACTTCTTTACTCTAGTTGCTTGTGAACAAAACTTAACATTTGGGAAATCTGTCCTACTGTTAATAATCCAACTGTTAAGTTTAAGATTTCGTGATTGGTTTTCAAAAGGAATGTTTTTTTGTTTTTTTTTTAAGAAAGAACAGTCAGGTATCATTTCATGTATCACTGAAGGCAGCTGATTGCAAAACAGGACCAACTTGATATTGCAGATTACATCATGTACAAGAAACAGCAGAAAACATGCTTGCCACCAATCTTCCAGAATTGTTTATGTGAAATTACCACCGAGAAGTGAATTCTTCTGACAATGAGGGGCATCGTCCCTGCAGACCATGACCATTACCTTGTCCCTGACTCATCAGAGTTCAGCTGAATGCTGCCACAGCCAAATGGGCCAAACAAAGAGCCAGTGATGAAGTGGCAGCCCATAGCCCTTTCCTGTTGTCCCTCTTAATGAGGCAGCAGCCTGGCTATGAGAGCTGCTTATGGCCTGAGTGGTCACAGGTTCTCTCTGCAGTGTGTGGTAAACACCGTTCTACTGTGCTACAACTGTTTCTGTTGACTTGTTTTACACTCGCTGCCACTCATGACGTTCCAGTGAGACTGCCACCTGATACATACAGGCTTAACAGCTCAAGGTTGTTTACATGTTCTTGAGTCGCGCAAGACAAGGAGAGGGAGGGCAGGTTTTTTTCTTTGCAAAGCTCTTAAATAAATGTAATGTAAATTGAATATTTAGGTTATAGATATTTAGGTTATAGAGTTTCAGTTATAAAATCTCATCAAAATGTCAACCTGAAAATGATTTGACTAAGTTAGAATCATTGTTCATGATTATGGGTTTGTAAGCTCAGCTGTAGCTAAGTAGGCTTGTGTAAACATGACAGAGGAATTGTATATTTAATTTTTAGCATTTTTTCCAACATCTTCCAGTTAAAGGAATTGCACAATAAATCAAGTAAAAGTTTTCTAGAATCAGTTTAAACACAAAAACCTGTCCTGAAAGTTTTAACTGATTGACATATTGCACTTTTGGATTGAAATAACATTGATGTTATGTTTTTTTTTTTTAATTAAAGAAATATGTGACCTATTATGTTACTGCTCCAATACAACCCAACTTTATTTATAAAGGACTTTAATGTGACACAGTTGACCAAAGTGCTCTACACTAGGGATCTGCATTTGATTAAATAGTTTTGATTGATTATCAGGAGAATAGGCGATCAGTTGATATTTCTAAATTAAAAATCAATATATAGCCTATATTTAATTTAGGTGAAAGTAGACAAATCCAGTGTGTTTCCTTATTTAGATTTTTATTACAAGAAGAATGACTGGGAATTAAAAGGGGAATTAAAAGGGTGGTTAAGATGGAAAATATGGGCTTACATACGACTTCAATCGAATAAAATTTTTACAGTCGATTAATTATGCCCATCCCTTACTGTACACAACTCATGCCCATATAAAATACCACACTAAACATGTTTCCAAGATCATTATAAAAGCAAAAAAATTTCTAGCAAAAGAAGCACAGAATAAAATTAAATAACATGGTATAAAAATAAAATAAAACATTAAAGAATTCAACACCTCAAGCTGCGTTAAAAGCCAAAGAAAAAGGTGAGTCTTAAGAGAGGATTTAAAAACGGAAAGAGACTCAGCCTGTCTAAGGTGCAGTGGCAATGCATTCCACAGTTTAGGGCCAACAACAGAAAAAAAACGGTCCCCTCTGGATTTCAGCTTGGATTTAGGGAGAGATATATAGGCCTTATATTATGTTACCACTGTATGTGACCGTGTGCCCAGCAGAAAGCCCTCTAAAGTGCTTTACAGTGAGTTTTTTCTTATGTCAGTTGCTTGTGATCTGATACTGAACAGCTAAAACATGTTGGACTATGTTGAAAGTGATACACAACATGTTAATTGGTCCACTCTTGTAAGATTGCTCTGGCATTGTCATTAACTATCAGCAGAGGGATCATTCACACGTGATACAAATATTTGCTATGCTATTACATGTATTGAAAGCAGGGCATGTCGGTAAGCAACTCCAGTGATTGTGTTGATAAGCAGGGACTCCCCAGCCCATCTCACCTGCACTGCCCTTTTCTTTTTGTGTCTCCTCACTTTCCTGCATTTCTCTTCTTCAGATGCAGACTATTAAGTGTGTGGTGGTGGGCGATGGTGCCGTGGGGAAGACCTGCCTTCTCATCTCTTACACGACCAACAAGTTCCCCTCCGAATACGTCCCCACGGTGAGTAAGCTTTGACAATGCTAACACGTCAACAGTCCTTTCAGACTACTGTGAAGTGATTGTAACTGATATGAAAGGAGTATTTGGCAAACACGCAGAAGCAGGACTTTCTGTTTACTCTTTTTAACACCCGTTGCAAAGCGGTTTCCTGTAACACAGGAAGTGATGCATTTCTAGTGTCTGGACTTGGCGCACATGTAACAAATCGTTAGCTTAGTAAAAGGAGATGGACATTTTTACCGTTTGCACATAACTTTTCAGTTTAATGAGAATTTGTTACAATTTATTTAAAAAATTGTGCACACTAGTAGAAACTCAGCACAAATTTCATTTGTAGAATTATAGTAAATTTGAAATGAAGTATTTAAAGTTTTTCTTTAGATACTGGCTACCTTTTGTGACCCATGGTCTAGCAAGATGATCCCAGACTGCTTTAACAATGTCGAGGCCCAAACTCTGGGAGGATTCGTCCCACCATAACGACCTGCTGCAGCAGACTTACAGTCCACTTCATGTGTTATTTGGCATATCTGTCCTTTTCTCTCAGCCTCTTGACAGCCACCCTTCCATGGGCATCATTTCTGATGAGGTTTCAGATAACTGAGGGACATATGGATCACCTTGACTTTGTGTGATATTTGCTGGATTTTTTTTTTATAGTTTTGGTACATCACTCACCAGAATGTACTTAGACATGGTAGATCTTTTATCCCATATTCATCTTCTACTTTTCTCCTCAATTGGTATCTTTTTATGAAATTTTTATAGGCGCTTCATGCTGAGATATACAAGTTTTTCAGCTAATATCTCTCTGAGGATCAGCATGTTAGTTTTAAAAACTATTTTTTTCTGTAAAGCCGCTTTCAAAAATGTTGACAAATGATGTCTTTGCAACAGTCTGTAAATGACAAAGTGCCCAAGACTTTGCTAAGTTGTCCGTTATGTGTAGATACGACACTGGTTCTTATGTTGAGTAAGGTGCCTTTTTATGCTTTAGTGATTCATAGGTCAGTGTTAAGTAGCTTAAAGAAACAAAAGGCTTTCCTGTTAAAATGATTAAATGACTGGACTGAAAATGAGTGAAAAAGCAGCCAAAGGAAATGTCCAAAGGAAATCTTTGGCAGAACCTCATAAAGCCCTGATGCATTGCCACTTTAAAAGTGCACAAGATAGTCTGGCTTGTTTAGAGCAGGATATAAAGAGATGAAATGCGGAGAACATGCTTCTTTCTTATAGTGACACACCCACCTATGCCCACCTCCAAAATTTTGACTAAAGATATTAAAGTAAGCCTTGTTTACAAAATGTATTCCAGACTTTCGTCCCAGTCTCATCATCATGCAAATGCTGACGTTTTTGTTTGTGAGAGGCAGAAAAAAGCTGACTGGTTGTTGACAGGCAGGGTCATCTGCTGAAAATGTCTGACATACCTGATTGGCAGCATCACTGACTGTCTGCAAAAACTGATGAGTAAATTCTCTACTGTTCTCTGCTGGTACCCCATCCCTCTCAGCGCAGTCTGATCATAGCATTGCTGACTCAACTTTGTGTTCCTCTTCTTGCCTGGCTGTCTAAAGTCATCTCTCTCCTCGCCTCTCTGTCTGAACTGTTATGTACTGTTTCCATTTTGGTGGTTTCACTACTTCATACATGTAGCAGCAGTTTGTTGTTTGTTTTTTGAAAGCCAATGGATCTTCTGTTTTTGAGAAAGGATGCAAGCCTTTGGCAGTTTCTTTTGTGATGTATTCACATTTTCACTACCTGTCACCTCCCTGCCTGTGCAGCAAATGTGAAGAGTTCTGTAGTGCACATGTTAGCAGTACAAATTATCTCTTAGTCAGCAACTAAAAAGAAGGAGGAAATGCGATAATGTGTTATACAGTAGATAAGGTGTTTTCATTCTGGCTTCTAATCAAGCATAACAGTGCCAAGCATAGAGTTGGTGTTGATGTAAAACAAGATCTTTACTGTTGAAAATAGTTCATGTTGCTGGGTAACAGTATCACTTGTGAAGGGTCATCATGCAAGTTTACTGCTTGTATTTCGTTTCTCTCTGCCACCTTTGGCGTGGTCGCAGTTTTGACATTTCTGCTGTTGATCCTGAACCATTTTTCATTTAGCATAGTTTTACAGCTCGGCTTGCTCTTGTTTACATGAACAACTTGCCATCACCTTTTCAGTTGTTTGAAGGTGATGGCTGATTGGTTCTCCCAGCAGATACTGGGCCTTCACAAGGCTTGCCACTCTGGGAGTGTTGGACCTTCTCTGCAGATGCACCTGTTGCAGTTTGTGAAAGGGCAGAGGCAGACAGGGGGTCAAACTTAACCCATGGAGGTAGAGCCTGAGATAGGATCACACATCAGTCCTCACTGCAGCATTACAGTGTGATGTTATGATGACCCATGACATATGCAGACCGCAGAGCTTAAAAGTGTAAATATGCGATTTGACAGTGAGTCTAAACAGCTTAGCGTGTTATGGTCATCATGAATAAAACTTTGTGCTACTTGTAGCTGACTGGGAAAAGCAGTGGATATAGTATGAGGGCTATTTTATCCACACAATTAATCTGTTATGCATTATGTCACTGAGTTAATGTCACTGTTTCTCTGATTCACACTGGCATCTTTCACTTTAAGCTTTTAATATCAACTCAGTTTCAGTGCACAAAGGAAAACAAAGACATTTTCAGATAACTTTGTAAATCCTCCTCAGTCTATTTTTAATAATTAATTTATGATCTCTCAATTTATCATTACTACTTCTCATTGTAACATAACTTTCAAAGAATTGGCTTATTTAAACTTTTTTACAGTAGTTTTTCATCATATACCATGCCTTCATCTGTCCCACTTACATTCCAGTAAATGAACAACATTAATGGCATTTTTAATGGCTTATTGTTCCGTTGTTTTTAATCCCATCTGCAACATCCTCTTCCTGCCTGCATTATCCTATTGTTAGATCAGCCTTTAACTCTGAAGCTCGATTTCAAACCATTGACACCTTCTTGTGCAATTCCCAAGTTGAATTTCTGGACAAAAACAATTGTGGGCTTAAATTTTAAATTATGTTAGTCTATTTGATTAGAGTTGAAGTTTTTCCACACTGTTACTCATATCAGCTTGGGCTGCTTTTAGTGACGACATCCTGCTGCTTTGGAAAACAGATTCTTCACAGTAAATGAGCGCAAGCTTTCTATTTCGTTTTGGCTTCATTGTGTTTACCCTGCCTGTTGTTGGGCTGTTTTCTGTTTGCCAGCTGACAACCACCACCCTAAAATTAGGAAATCAGGAAATTTAGAGTGGAAGGTTCATTCAGGAAATTATTCCTCAGAAACAAGTCACCTTTTACAGAGTTTAGCATCCAGTCATTAAATGAAACTAGAGTGTCTTTGTTAGCTTACGCCAGGCTGTTGTTTGACAGTAAATGCACTGAACAGAGCAGACAGCTAGAATTATTGTAACTCTAACAAAGGGACTGGCGGGCACTTTCCTGTGCAGCCCTTTTTCCAGGAGCTTCTGTGGTCTGAGCTCCATCCAAACACATTATGATCACCTACCTGCATCTGTGCTGTCTGTCTGAACAATGAACACGTACATGTGATTTCTATATTAATAAATTAACTGTGTATTAGATCAAGTCCCTTTTATTTTTCATCAGTGTAAGAATTTATTTTTTTTTGTCTACACTTGAGCTAATTAGCTTAGCTAACACAGAACTGTCATGAAGGTCTATTTAACAACCTAGGAGTGGTTTCTCGCTTTTGGAAAATTAACAAACAAATAATATTTGATTCAATAAACAGAGCAGAAATAATTTAATTGATTTTGCCAGCAGTCTCTGCCTGGAAGTAAGTGGAACCTTCACAGTTAGATTGAAAATGTTTGTCATGGCTGGTTCTCGTTTTTGTTTGTTGAAGCTTTGTTTGTGAACACATCCTACTAAATACCGAGAAATGGATATATATATGTGTAGTGAACAATGACATAATCCATAATGTTGCACAGCTGCAGGAAATGTAGATGGTTAGCCATGACAACCTGCTGCAATGTTTTTGTGGTGGTGTGCTTAGCTGGCCACCTTCATATTCTGGATTAGATTCAGAGTTTGAGGCACTATCATGGTGAAAATGGGTGTGTTTGACTAAAGAAATTCCATTGTTTACAAGGTGCTGTAACTTTTAGTCTGGAGGCACATGGAAGTTATGCAGGCTTCTAGGAATCCACTCAATCTTCTCCACAAAAAGGGTCCAACACTACAGTTCAGTAAGAGCTTTAGCCCATGGAAAGTTGTGTTATGTATGTGTTTTGCTTTAACCGATGTCCTCAATTTGCTGTTAAACGTAGAAGATACATGTCTCTTGGGGATAAAATGGTTTGACTTATTGAGATATATCTATGCCAAGTCAAAATGTTAGAAAACTTTCAGAGAGCAAATCACCTACTGTGAAGCTGCCTGGTTAAATAAAGATCGGACCCAAGTAATTATAGCTTGAATCCTTGCATTTTCTACTTTCTGTAGTTTCCTCTCCTGCAGGCCACGTCATCCTGTTCATCTGGAACCTGCCAGCGCTTTATAACTAAGCGAGTGTCTGCAGACGGCAGCGTGTCTGCGGATTGAAGCTGTGCAGATATGCAGGCACGATATCTTCCTGCCCAGACTTTCCTCAGTGTTCACAGCGCTGAGCTCAGCAGGCATGTTGGGACCGCGCTGCTTGTTATTGCACATGGAAGCAGCCTGAAGGCTTGGAAGTGATGAAACAGGAGGATGAGTGAGCTAAGAGACAGGTCTGTTCACCTGAACAGCAGCTCAGCGTTTTGTATCATTTTACTTAGTTTTTCAGTGATCAGGGTGTTTAAATCGACTTTAGTTGGAGCCTTATTAATACAATAATGGTTGTTCACATGAATTCTAGATGAATAGAGGTGTGGTCACTCTGGGGGGAGAAAAGGTTACATCACTATTTAATAATGTGGACAGAAATTTAGCCAGCTTTGCAGAGGTTTACTTGTGTCGCAATGCTGTCAATGAAATGGGTCAAACCACACTTAGGTTTGAATGCCATTCATATCTCATATTTATTCAGTTAGGCAAGTCAGGTCACATATTTCCAACCCCTCATTCACAAAGTTATCATAATGTTCTGCACATCTTCTTGTGTTAAAACCGGAAAAGTAGCTACTGGAAAAAAATAAAACCACAAAAAGTGTTGAATTAGCAGAAATGTCTGTGACTTGTGCAACATTTGTTTTCTTCTCAAGCCTGACGGTGTGCAGAAGTCAAGTTTTTACTCTGCATAATTAATTTTTTTGTACACCTGTATACTAGCTGCATATTGATCAGGATGTAAGAACCTAAAGATAAAGCATGATGTTTAAAAACATGTCATGGTAACGTAGTAAATGAAGCTCTGTTGCTGGTCTGTGAAGCTTTGGACAGTTTTGGACCAAAGTACATAAGTGACCTTTTGACCCAGTATGAACCAAGCAGACCCCTCAGGTCATCTGGATCTGGTCTCTTATTAGTTCCCAGAGTAAAATAAACAAACATGGAGAAGCTGCATTCAGCTTCTATGCTCCTCATGTCTGGAACAAAGATCAGTAGAAACAGACCATATTTAATATATTTAATATAATTTCCATAGTTTCTACTCTAAATCTGTACCGTTGCTTTTAAGCTTGTGTTTTAAACTTGTTTTTAATCTTTTGTCCTTATTTAATCTTGATTTTAGATTATTCTGTTTTCATTTCATTTCTTTCTTTTAAGTTTTGTTTTAATTCACTTTTCTGCAGTGTAAAGCACCTTGAATTATGCTGTTCATGAAACATTCTCTATGTAAAATGGCCTAGCCTAGTTATACAGGCTTCAATGATAACCAATATTACTTTGGAGTTTTCTGCTACTTAAGCTGTGTTGTCTGTCTTTTATACTCATTTTGATCATTTTTACACTATTAAACTACTTCACAGTCACACTAAGCGGTGGAATGTGTGCTTAGAGCTTTTTAAATTAACCCCTCTCCCCAAGTTTATTGTATTCAGTGTTGAAACCTTTGTTAATGAAAGATGCTGAAACTTGCGGGCTGTTTTACTTTTCTGTTTAGCTTGTTACAGAGGCAATGATTTTACTATAATTTAGGAGGTTGCATCATTTTTTTCTTCCTTATTTTTTTGTCTGTCACGATTCTAAAAGTGCAGTGTGTTTTGGATCATGGGATGATGTGTGCGGTTTTCTTTCAGAGTGCAGCTTCTCCCCAGATTTTGAATAAACAGGAAACTTTGCAAAGCTGAATATATAACTGAGCTGTTTTTGTTTAAGGTGTCAGTATTTGTTTGTTCTTTCTTTCATTAGTAAATTAGTTGTAAATGACATTTTTCTTTTCAATTGAACTAAATTCATTATCATTAATCTTACATAACCTTTAAAATGACTTGTAACAATGAGGTTCATGAT
>JAVQJG010043738.1:0-13257 GCA_036024015.1 Craterocephalus amniculus | reverse complement strand
CTATACTATACTATACTATACTATATCATTCCATACCAAAGGATACATGGATACCATAAAATTGACAGGTGCGATTGAGAGATAGATCCTCCCAGAACCGAGACCTTCACAGGTCTGATGGAGGGATGGATCCTCCCCAGAATCGGACCTTGACAGGTCTGATGGAGGGACGGATCCTCCCCCGAATCAGACCTTGACAAGTCCAACTGAGGGATAGATCCTCTCCAGAATTAGACCTTGACAGGTCCGATGCAGGAATGGATCCTCCACAGAATTGGTGGATTCTCCACAGTGGAAGTACAATAGGAGTGGTGGTAAAACTGTATATAGTTATATATTTTTGAATACATGTGGGTACACTGAGTTCTTACCTAGGCAGACATGGCAGTTCATAACCTTTTGAAGGACTGTGTTGTACTGAGAGCTTCCGGGAGCTGGAAGGACAATCACCTGTGCTAGTGCTGTGTTGTTGACCTGATGCACCAGGGGAAAACAAAAACTCCATTGTTGGTCTTGTTTTCCATAAAAACATGAGCATTTATAACAAACTGACAAATATCTACCTGCACTGCTCTGCTGAGTGCTCTGTCTGCACGGTTGACTAGCAACAAGGTGGCAATTCCAGCGTCATGTAGACGGAGAGCTGCATTTGTAATTCCTTGTGCCTGACCAACTTGATCGCCCACAAAAAAGATGGCAACTTTCCTCATAAGGAAACCACTGCGTACCCTCTTGAAGGTGTTCTGGGCCAAAAAGTTCATGGCTGTTTCCAAGCTACGGGGCTTTCTTGTCTGTGGAATTTGTAGCCCCTCGATGCGCTCCAGCAGAGCTCGTTTCTTCATTGCATCAGCGAATCTGACCTCAGTAATCACTTCATTGTTGTAGAGGGTCAGAGCAACGCGAGCTCCTCTTGGACAGTTGCTTTCAGCGATGGTTATGTCATTAACTAGACGCACAACTGTGTTACGCATGTTATTGAAGACTGAGCGGTCGAGTCCCTGAGAGGCATCCAGGGCAAAGGCCAGCTCGGTGGGGTAGAGTGGGCATTCCTGCTTACCTGATGGTGTGCACATAGAGATACTGTCTAGTGCAGAGTTGTGGATATGCTACACACACACCAAATGGCCTTTTCTTTCTCCAAATGAAAACAACTTTTTGTGTACTTACCGAAACAGCATGCTGATGAGAAAAAAAGACAAAGCTTGGTAAGACTTTTTTCTAACCTCAACACTACTAGAACACTATTAGATTTTAATATAATAACAAAGCATTGTAAAAACTTTAGAAAAGGTTGCTTACGGCAGTTATCCCGGATCTTCTTGACAAGCTCACATTGCTGAAAGAAGATGGAGGCCTGGATAAGAATGACTAAACTAAACAAGCATCATTGCACATTTAGATGTTGGCATTCAAAAGTAGCTAGAAACCTTCATAGACAATAATGGCCGGGTTTCCCAGATTCAGTAAAGAAGATCTTAGCGCTAAGATCTTCTTAAGAACGTTCTTTCAAAGTCTTCTTGAGAAAAACGCGTTTCCCAGATTCGTTCTTAACGTCAACAAGATCTTAACAAGGAAGGAGTTGTAAGAAGACTCCGACCCAGTCTTTCAGGTCTGATTAACGAGCCATTGCACTAAGTCCAGCCACGACGAGGAAAGAAAGAAAGAAATACGCTCAGTTTGGAGTTTTGAAACAGCATAATATGAATATGAATAATGATCTGTTCAGTATCTATGGCTTATATTTGTTAAGACATTTGTATATATTTGCATAAGACATCATGGCTGCTTTACAACATATTCTTGTAGTGAACAAACGGCATCCCTTAAATGTTTACACACTTCTTCAATGAGGATGGACATGTCGGGGCTAAAGGCTGGTGTGCGCATGCTCTGTTCTTCGGTGTGTGCAGTTGACTTCCCACGGGGTGTTTGCATGGACTACCATCTTTTTTTGCTGATTTATTGCAGCTGTTAAATACAACTTGGCCATTTTCAGACCGACAGCAGCGTATTAGTTGGAATATCAGCGCTGCGGCAGCCGGCTGGCTTGAATCACCAGTTGTTAATTGATGCGCCTGATCTCGATTGCTTCTGTTAAAAAGAACTTAGAACGCGTTCCTAAGAAGGACCTAAAGAACGCCACTAAGAAGGCATCTGTGAAACAGTCATAACTTAGCGCTCCTTCTTTGGTAAGATCTTCTTAAGATCGTTCGTAAATCTTAAGAACATTCTTATCTGGCAAACCCGGCCAATAAGAACCTGCTGATGAATGGGAGCTGACCTCAGCTCTCTCACTCATCAATGCTAGCATACATCCATGACACACATGGGTGTGATTAGTTCTGCACATTATTAGCTAAAAGAGCTTTTACTGGATGTTTCACAGTTCAATTTTTTCCCAATAAATATTGAAGTTGCGTTTTTACAACATAATTTATAGCATGCTTTAATTCCTATGTGAAGGTGTTGAGTTAGAGCTGGTAGAACAAGAGGCATGAAGGTAAGTTGCAGAAGGAAAAGCATGCTTAAGCATCTTTGTGCATTCTTACAGGTGGAGTCCTGTTCCACAATTTCCCATTGAAGCCCTGAACTTTTTATACTATGGGACTTGACTATAAAAAAATCGAATTAATTAGAGGCTTTGTAATTATTAATCTTGACATTTTTCATTTAAAAGGCTTTTAGTGGAAAACTGAATTATATAATAGACACAGACATGAATATTTTAAACTCCAGCTCTCGTGCTGTCTGAAAAAACGCATTAAATTGCATTTCCAACCAAATCAGTTGAAAAGAAAGAGTAAGAGTCTACAATATGCTACAACTTTCTTCACTAATACTAATTAGTATTTAACATTAGGCGAGGGCTGGATCCGCCAGGAGCAGATTTCAATCTGGTCGTAGAGCAGAGGAGGCTGATGCTGACTGATGCTGCATAAGGACACTGTAGGAAGGGGGCCTGGTATACATCAGCACCTGCTACTCCATGAGAAGAGTGAACGTGCTTGCGTGCTTGCACCTCAGTCTGTGTTAATACAATTTAGAGAAATGAACAGGTACATACATTAACACCAGGTCCTCTGGGTCCTTTCAAACCCTACGGGAGAAAAACATATACAGTATGTTAACAGACAGCGCTGGCTGATTACAGTGAGGTCATTGGTTTACTTCTTGTGTTGGTAGTTTTCAATCTGGTTTTAGTTTCCTGATTTCCTCACACCTTTCATCTGTTGTTAATTACAGTCCTCAGTGTTCAGACTTCCAGCTGTGTATCTATGGTTCCCAGTCATCTTCCCTCTGTGGGGTTCCCTGAGTTTCCCAGTCATCTCTCCAACCAGGGGTTCTCAATCGTCTCGCCACCCTGCAGTTCCCTCCTTGGCCCTTTTGGGGTCCCATCGGTCACTCAAATAAAAATGCCCAAAGAAACTGCCCTTCTCCGCTTGCCATTGTACCAGGACCTCACTCACAAACAGGCCAAAGAACCAACTTCCTCTGAGTCTGGATAATTTTTGCAAGGTGTGTTTCTCTGTGTCTGGGGGTGTGTGGTTTTGATTTTCAGGTGGACAGGACACTTCCCCCAAGAGAGCTTGACCAGAAAGGGAAACAGACAAAACCAGTCATTGCCATTCCGTGGACCATGTTAACACTTGTAAACTTTTGTCAGATTTGGAAATGCACAATATGGTTGAAAATTAAACTTTGTCCATAAACCACCATTTTGGTAGCAGCACACTGGTTCCTACGGGTACACCAAATTAGAATTTTAGCACCTTAAGAAAAGAAAGTTGTCCACTTCAATAACATGTAGATCACATCCAGCCTAATGGACAGAGGCTATAATTCTGTTGTTTTTAGAGATAGAGGTGGTCAGAAATGGATCAGAGATTGACTAGTGGTCAAAGAGTTGGCTCCAATTGTCCAAACTTAGAGTTCATCAAATCAGCACCACATCTGATTTACGAAAGGGTAAGTTCACCCTTTCCGTCGTTTCCACCCCCAACCAGTCGAGGCAGATGGCCGCCCTTCCTGGTTCTGGTTCTGCTGGAGGTTTTCCTTCCTGTTAAAAGGGAGTTTTTCTCCCCACCGTCGCCTGAAGCAGCTCAGAAGGGGATTGATGGAAGACTCTTTTCCATGCAGTCTGTTGATTTCCTTACATCGGCTGTTTGTTATTAACTGGCTAGTATGTATGTATATATGAATGTTTGACAGTCACATTACTTAAACTGATTGTCAGTGAAGCGCCTTGAGATGACTTTATGAATTGGCGCCATGCAAATAAGGTTGAATTGAATTGAATTTTTCTATGCACAAGTACATATTGATAAATCCCATATTTTGTGTAGACATGCTCATATGCACACTCTAAGCACAGTTCTATGAGTACACACGGTTGATAAATGAGGCTCCTGATGTTTACTGATGCAGACTGAGATCTGACTTCTTCTCTTTGTTTCCAAACAGAATAATCTCACATCTGTAGAAACTTTTCTCTCATTCAGATGTTTATTTTCTCAAAACACTGATTCAGTAGATCTATTTGCAGTTGTCATGGCGATAAGGACAGAAAGTTGTGTATCATCTGCATAACTGATCATTAATGTTAAAGTTCTGTAATATTTTACCCAAAGAGAACATGCAAGTTAAACAGAAGAGGTCTAAGGACTGACCCCTGGGGGACTTTAGAACCAGGACTGACCCTTGGGGGACATCAGAAGTCATGAGCACAGGTTCAGATTCAAAGCTGCCCATGGTAATGAAGTATCACTGTTACAGAAACTCTGAGTTTCTCTTTAGAAATGCTTCATGTGATCAGAATTGGAGATGCTGATGCTGCTGATACCATTAAAACTGACACAACATCTATGACCTTGTCCACAGTAAGGGGTCTGCGGTTGTAGGGGGAACATGTTGTGCTTCTTAAAATGACTAAAGGTCTGTACATACAGGAAGTACCTCAGGAAGGTCTACTTCTTTCTACCGTATGTGCAAGTTGAAATATTTAGGTCTGCTTTACATACAGGTGTGAGAGGGGTGTTGCAACCCTTGGGAAAAGCTTAATGCATAAATTGTGAATTGGACATAAAAAACAATGTTCTGCTGTGTTTTGCTAACGTGTGTTTATTTCCTGATTGCCTTTATCACTGAGTGAACTCATTTATGAGCTGCTTTCATAGCCAGCAAACTCATTTAAAGCTCAGCCTGATTATCTCCCTCATTCAGCTGCTCAAATTCATTAAATTTATAAATGACCTCAGCTAGATTTATCAAAAAATCAAATATGATGACATTATTAAAACATGTATAATGAAATCAATAATAATTTTAAGGCAAACAAACTGCAGTTCCAATTCAAACAGATCAAATGAAGGAAAACAAAGATGAACCACTTTACATGACATAATGTACATATTTAAATGTGTGTTGCTTAAATTGTGATGCACCTCTGATGGACAGCAGAATGAGACAGTAAACATGTTAATGAACCTTCCAGCCCTGCTCTCCAATAAACACACTGAAGTGGAAGCACAAAAGTATTGTGCATGAATGAAGATATGGATGATGGCCATTATGGGTCAAAATCAGTTCCTGCCTATCATCTGTCTGTCTGATGGAGAAAGATGTGCACCAACCGAAGGGTCATACTCTGGTCCCCAAATGAAGTGAGCCCTCTTCTGGTATCAATATCAAAACCTCTAGTAACAAAAAATATTTAAATCCCCACAGCTGAACATTTATCCACCTCTGACGGCTGATCCTGCATCATTTTGGTCCCGCCAAATTGTTTGTATATCATTTGTATCGTTCATATTTCGGTTGAATCTCTCATATAAAGTCAGGTTGAATTTTCCGTATAAAGTCAGGTTGAATTTTTACTGAATTAGTGAATGAAAACTAAATGTGTTGCCTCCAGCTGTTTATGAGAAAACATTGTGAATCAGTCTGATGCTGCAGAGAATCAGACAGAGACTGCTTCTTCGAGCCCCTCGGAGCTGCAGTGCGAGCTCCATGTTTGTCAGGACAGATGTTCCCACTTGCCCAGCTGTGTTGCACAATACAATGCATAAGTTTATGTGCTGAATTCCAGATAGTGGCAATGATAATATATCTGTTCTGACTGACACTAAACGTAGCTCAGTCAGATTCACATCCAGTATGTGGGACCACTGGCACATGTGTTTGCTTTAAATTGCTGTGTGGTGTCTTTTAATTCTTTCCTCTATTTTGTGTGTTTTGTTGTGTTGTTGTTTCTTATTTGTGGTGCATATGGACCACCCTGTGGGTGTGTCTGGAATAAAGATTCATTTATTCATTCATAACCGATAGAAGAGTTGTGGACCTTTTAAATCAATTTTCATCCACTTACAATCTTAAGTAGCATAAAAGGATGACTGTAGCTCCTTACCTGAGCATGTAGAGGTTCAGACCAGTCCTCGTATGGAGCGCTGAGGGGAACCAGCAGGACCAGCAGAGGCTTTCAGATCAGGAGGACGGAACGTGGAGGAGGAACACTTCTTTAGGACTCGTCTCACACAGACCCAGGTCCAAAGACAGAATCAGTCCCTCCGACCCGTGGTGGTTTTGATTGCCAACATTTTAACTTTAAATGTGTGCAGCCTAAATAATCTGTTCGTAGAAGATGGATGGGACAGAGAAGTGATGGAGATCCCAGACAGTGGTAAGAGATGGGCTATGTGGTACTGTCACGGCAGTCTGAGCAGGGATCAGGCCTCCAGCAGGGATCAGGTCTCCAGCAGGGATCCTGCCATGTGTTTACATCTCTTCTCTGACTCTGATTCTGACTCTCTTTCATGGCCTCTGTGGGTCTGGTTTTATCATCTACAGTGTGATGTGCTCATACTCATCACTATCGGCTGACTTTTCTGGACTGGAACTCAATGGATATAATGGAGACAACCTGATAATCCCACGAGCAGCAACCTTTCATCAGCTCATCTGGATACACTGGAGAAGCTGGGAACCAAGCTGGAGGATGTTTACCTCTATGTGTAGGTTTCTAAGAAGGAGGGGCTGTAAGAGGGGGTCTGAGGTTGAGGAATTCAACCTCAGGTGAGTAAATATAACTAAGAACTAATGAACCGTATTCTGTAAGTGCTAACAGGAGGATTCAAACCATCATAAATAACCTGTTTAGGTACCATAGCATTATCAGCACAGTAACACAGGATCATTTATGCATGATGGAGTGAGAGCTGCCCTGATTGGCTGTAGAGCTGATGTCATGTAACCAATCATGTGCAATAACAGAGCCCTACAGGACGGGGTTTTGTCTGAGTTCAGAGGAATTTACTGATGGCAGCGATGGATCAGATCTGACACAGAAGCATCTTCACACGTGCAGAAAATTGGCTGACGGGGTTAACATCACGTTCCATGACTGCCGTTTGTAACACTGATTTAGTTTCAGTTCAGGCTTTTTCCTGCAGACTGATTGATCACATGTCAGCAGGCTTCACAGCAGGGCTTGTTTTCATCTACCCCACCCAGGATCCCTTTGCTGATGGACCCCAGCTCAGTTTTAACTCAGGTCTTCCCTCCTGGGGGACTCACCTGCTGCTGCTGCTCCATCACCCAGAGGCACATATCCTGACAGAGAACACTGTGCCCTAAATAAATGTGAAAACACAAACTTTTTGGTTTTATGTTGTAAACATAAGCCAATCGACACACAAGTCATTCATCATCTTCTACGTGTCACTCCTTTTCAATTACTTTTATCACCTAAAGCAAACATACACACGGCTGCAGCCAAACGGAGCGGCACTGAAGCACAAGAAATTATGATGGCAAATCAGTCCTTTCTGCAAAGCCCTGAAGCAGAACAGGGATGAAAACAGAATAGAAAACAAGAGAAAGGACAAGCTGCGCCCAGGGCAGAGGAGGAAAAATAACTCCAATTAAATATGAACCTGAAAAGACTGAAGAGTCCGGAGGAACCTTCTACTCACACAGGTGTTTCTGTGTTTACACACACACGTGTGCACATACATGCACACGTGTATGCATGCATTTATAAAAGGTGTGGGGACAACATACACCATACAGAAAACCATATAATCCATACTACTTACAGCATATACAGTTAAGACCATCCTAGATAGTAGGTCATTACACAACTATTAATAATAATAATGATAAAGAGAAAAAGGTATATTGTAAAAAATAACCAAAGAGAAGACAATGTATCCGAGTGAAACTCATGTATCTAAGAACGCACGCAGATAAAGCTGTGAGGATGTGCAGGAGGACTCGGCTACACGACGCCGCAGAGACTATGTCACCGTGCTGAATATACGGAGTGGAGACGTTCAGGAAGGAGTGATCATGCAGATGCACCTCACTAGAACAAAGGCCAGAGGCAGGCCAGCGGCCCCCACGGGCAACAGACCCCGGCCCCCCACCACAGAGACGACCACGCGCGCGCCCAGGAAGGCAGCAGCAGGATACCCCAGCCAGAGAAAAAACATAACTTTTAATGTAATCTGGTTTATTGAGTATAAAGAAAAAGGGATCCTTTATCTGCATAATCAAAAAGTTTTCAGGAGATGAACCACACACAAACATGCACTTTGAAGAAGTTCTTTTAGTTAAGCTTGATTTTGTGGCCTCATCAATGGGGCAGATTGCTTTCTCACAACCCATTTCATCTTGTCCTGTCAACATAACTCAAAAGATTTTGATCAAATGTTTTAATTTTTCCTGTAGAACGAGCTTAAAAATAATGTCCACAATCACTGGCTGGAAAAAGAAAAAAAGAAGAAAGAAAATGGCTTGGCGGAGGTCTGCACACAATGCTTCTAGTTTCCACTGACTTTAGAAGCTCAGCATCCCTCTGTTTGTGCTGGAATATTAATTCCATGAGGGCACGAGTAGTTCCATCATGTTCCATAAATACATTGTTCTGCTGTTCCACCATGTGCAATAACCTCTTTATTTTAGGTGTTACCCTAACTGTGCTAAACTTGGGAAAAAGGCAAGAACTAGTACAAAAAACATGCTAGAAAAGGGTCTTCATTAAAAGGATTGCATCTATCTCTAAAAAATCTGCTACTTGATTCTGCAGTTCAAGGAAATAATCCTGAGCAACTGTACAACTGAGCAACTAATCAATAAGTAGAAACAGCACACAAAATCAGTGGCTTTTTTGTTTTAAAAAGTCCACAAATATTTGGATGAGACTTTCCTTGTGCTGAGAAGTGGAGCTATTTACCATAGATATGCGTCATGGCAGAATTTCGGACGGCATCAGTGGCGGCCATCTTACCACAGACAAGCTAGAATCTGAGGAGAAGTGATATTCTTGTCTATAGTTAAATAAATTACATTATTATCAGTAGTGGTGGCCAAATGAAACGTTTGGCAGACAAAATGGTTCCTTTACAATTTACCTTTGTATACTGTATTTTCTTAAATTTCATTATTGATGGAGCTGTGATGAAATAACCTCTAGTTGAATAGTCGAACTTAATGAAAAGAAAGAAAAGAATCTCCTAATATTTCCATCCCTTATTTGTTTGTTTTTCACAAATCTGATAGTATGAAGTCATACGTCATGTACACCACAATTTGACTTTTAATTTAGACATAAGTGTGATCAGCTATCACGTACGTAATATGCCGTTGTGTTAAGAGCTACCTGAACACAAATAGTTAACAAACTGAAAACAGTCAAATCCATAACAAGGTTATAGATGATGCCGGTAGAAAACTACAAAAAAGTCATCTTACATTATTTAAATGCACATCACCGATTAAAGCATAAATTGGAAAAGGCATTCAAATCAGCCTCGCTCTGACCTGTACATGATAAAAAACAAAAACCCCCGAGACACCTTACAAGATAACCCGTTTTATCTGTACATTTCATTTTGATGTAGCAAGTATGTGAACTACAAAAGGTTAGATAGTTTATTAGTATGCAGCTGCTATGCAGTGACTGCAAACTTTCAAACTGCTATGCAGTGACTGCAAACAGGAGGCATTTTTGCAGAGCTAAATGCTGCTGGGACAAGAACAAAACAACACCATTAACCACAAACTTCACCAGGTTTTCACACTTTGGCCCACCCCTAATAACAACTAATTTGACATCTGTCTTGCATTCAGTCTCTTGACTCTTACTCTGTCACTTTCTCATTAATTTCCTCATTTCCGCTGATATCTTTTTGCATTTCTTTGCTGAATTAGCCATGTTTGTTGATATCCAGTTGCTGGCATGAAATGCAGGGACATCGAGTGAAATGCAATCATATGATGCACTGGGATAAGGGGGGGAAAAAGTTGCAAAGTGCAGTTTCTCAGCCTCAGGATGCTGCAGAGAAACGATGGCTGTGGGAATGTACATAATAAAATGTCAGCGTGACGTCAAAACAAGTCAGAGGCAAAGACCTTTAAGGTCTTAATCTTGTGTGGTGTTGCTTTGATTTAAGATTTCTGAAATGTATTATTGTTAATTTTGGAACTTGTGTTGTGAGTTTCTCTTTTCAGCATGATGAACTGAATCTGTCAGCATATTGATAGAGGTCACCCATACTTGTGATGCTGCTTAATCTTCCAGTACATTTTGACAATCTTGTCACAAACCTGTGGGTTTTGTTACCACCAGAGAAGCCAAATATTATTGTAATGATGCGTAAGCAAGTTATCACAGCATGATGTCCCATCTTCTTATTCATAAGCTCAATCCTCCAATCTTCTTTGGTTAGAAGAGGCCAGAAGCACAAAATACAAAAAATGATGTCACAAATAGGGTTAGAAAAAAGCAAAACCTTCACAGGTTTTCAAGGTCTTTAAATGAAAACAAATTGAATATCCAGTCTTGTTTGGCTTGAGTTAAGAAAAAAAAGATTTTTCCTCAAAAACAAAGTCATGTGTTACAGCACACTAAAATAAAACTTTATTTACTTTATTATTATCATTATTGTTTTAACTTAAAACAATAAAAGTCTTTTAAGTAGAAATAATGTAACTATTAAGGTGTCAAAGATGTAAAGTGGAAGAAAAAGGCAGGGACTCCATGAAAATAAAGTTCAAATCAATAATTTATATGCTGCTATGTTTGAACCCCCAGTACAGTAGTATTTGTTGTATTTAAAAATTGCTGCACTATTATTCTAAGCTCCATCAGCAGCTTTAATCAATTAATTAAAAAAGAAAGAGAAACATCCAGGCTTTACGCAGAAATTAATCAAGATGAGAGTCTAAATCTGCTTGTTCAAACCTGGATCACTGATCCCTTCTGCTGTAAATAAAGCAGAGACTCAGCTGTGCTTCTGTTTAATCTTATAAATGTTTGATAGCCAAGTCTGTTATTTTGACCAGTACTTTTGATTTTAGTAAATCTAGTAAATCTAGTAAATTTAGTAAATCTATTAGAGCTGAAAACATCGTCACACATCAAACATCACACAGCTCTTCTCCTGCAAAAGCAAGTTACAACATAAATACTTGTTTCCGTTCTCAACATGTTCCACAAAATGGTGATGTTTTGCTCCGTGTGCTTGCACTTGGTTCATCTGCAGATGACGTAAGTGGAGAGCAGAGGTAGAGGGAGGTGTGGTTCATGATTTTGTTTTTGGTCTGCAGCAGGGTTGCTCACCCCGGAGCTACAGCAGCTACAGGTTTTCAATGTATTCCTGCTTAAACACACCTGAATCAGATTAAATGGACCCAACAGCCTACCAAGATCTGCACAATGACTATTTTAAGTCAGGTGTATAGGAACAGAGATACATGGAAAACTTGCTGGATTGCAGCTTTGGTAGGACTGTTGTAAGTAACCGTTGTCTACTGGCTGTGCACAACAGCAAACCTAGTTTTTGCTTTTTGCCCCTTTTACCGTCACCGGCACCTTGAAGAAGATGTGTTATTTCCAAACCTTTACATGCCAGAAAAAGAGTCCATTAACGTGATTCAGAATAACCTCTGTACCTTGTCAGAGATAAACGCCAGTGCAACTTGCAGTGAAAAACAACCATCAGACATCAAACACATGGCTCAGACTTGGTGTGAGTCGTGTGTAGCAGCATCGCTGATTTCTATCGGATGCTTGTGATGTCTGTAAATAAGGCCTTATTTGATTTTCATATTTCTCAGCATTGCATATGTCATTTCTAGTCACAGTTTAAGTTCACTGCAGATTCTTATGATATAACTAATCAACAGATATTCTGGGAAGACACTTAAAATACAAGCACAATGCAGATGAATAGCTTTACATTTCCCCCATGGTACCTGGATGTATATTTGATTATATATTTCATAAACAGGAATGTTTATTACCAGTCTCCTGGTTTATTTAGAGTTTACTTTAAGTCCACTTAAAATGGCTTCACAAACCACTTCTGGAAGAGCCATGCTGTTTTGATATGTGGATTAGATAGACTAAACAAACAAATAGACAAAATACGAGTTATTGTTTGAAGAATTGTTGCTTACAGTGTTTTTTGTTTAAATGACAATGACATATAAGATTCTGATATTACAAAGAAATTTGTCTGATTAAGGACTAATGTGTCCCAGAGGAACAGCTCATGTGCTTCCATGTGATGCAAATGTCACACTGCACCTTCAATGACAAAAAAAAACACAAACATATTAGACGGATGGACAGATTGACACATTTAATGATCCTGAACTGGGAAAGTAGGAGTCGAGTTTTAAAAACTAACATTAAAAACATGTCCAATATGTCCAATTTCTGTTCAAGCTGCTTCCTGTCTGCCAGAGGTGAACTAAAAGGTGTGCTGTGGTCGGAAATATTCCTCTGTTTCCCCCCCTGGGCCGCCACCTTACCGTGGTGGAGGGGTTTGCGTGCTCCCTGCTTCGGCGGCCCGAAGACCCCAAATGGAGAGAGACAACAAAAGATCTGTGTTTCCCTCGCCCGGACGCGGTTTACCGGGCCCCCCCCCTGGAGCCAGGCCTGGAAGGTGGGCACGCGGGTGAGCGTCTGGTGGCCGGGCCTTTGCTCATGGGGCCCGGAGCCTAGCCCGAAGAGGCCACATGGGCCCCCCCTCCCATGGACCCACCACCCATGGGAGGGGCCGTTGTGGTCGGGTGCATTGTGAGTCGGGCGGCAGTCGAAGGCGGGGACCCTTGCGGTCCGATCCGGGCTGCAGAGGCTGGCTCTTGGGACGTGGAACGTCACCTCTCTGGTGGGGAAGGAGCCTGAGTTGGTGCGCGAGATTGAGCGGTTCAGGCTAGATGGTGATGAAAACTCAAATCTACGTTAAGGGAGAT
>JAVQJG010043736.1:0-29753 GCA_036024015.1 Craterocephalus amniculus | reverse complement strand
GAACGTGGCATGGTTGTTGGCTCCAGAAGGGCTGGTATGGGTATTTCAGAAACTGCTGATCTACTGGGATTTTCACGCGCAACCATCTCTAGGGTTTACAGAGAATGGTCTGAAAAAGAAAAAATATCCAGTGAGCGGCAGTTCTGTGGGGGGAAATGCCTTGTTGATGCCAGAGGTCAGAGGAGGATGGCCAGACTGGTTCGAGCTGATAGAGAGGCAACAGTGACTCAAATAACCACCCGTTACAACCAAGGTAGGCAGAAGAGCATCTCTGAACGCACAGTACATCGAACTTTGAGTCGGATGGGCTACAGCAGCAGAAGACCACGCCGGGTACCACTCCTTTCAGCTAAGAACAGGAAACTGAGGCTACAATTTGCACAAGCTCATCCAAATTGGACAATAGAATATTGGAAAAACGTTGCCTGGACTGATGAGTCTCGATTTCTGCTGCGACATTCGGATGGTAGATTCAGAATTTGGCATCAACAACATGAAAGCATGGATCCATCCTGCCTTGTATCAACGGTTCAGGCTGCTGGTGGGGGTGTAATGGTGTGGGGAATATTTTCCTGGCACTCTTTGGGCCCCTTGGTACCAATTGAGCATCGCTGCAATGCCACAGCCTACCTGAGTATTGTTGCTGACCATGTCCATCCCTTTATGACCACAATGTACCCAACTTCTGATGGCGACTTTCAGCAGGATAATGCGCCATGTCATAAAGCTGGAATCATCTCAGACTGGTTTCCTGAACATAACAATGAGTTCACTGTACTCAAATGGCCTCCACAGTCACCAGATCTCAATTCAATAGAGCATCTTTGGGATGTGGTGGAACGGGAGATTCGCATCATGGATGTGCAGCCGACAAATCTGCGCCAACTGTGAGATGCCATCATGTCAATATGGACCAAACTCTCTGAGGAATGCTTCCAGAACCTTGTTGAATCTATGCCACGGAGAATTGAGGCAGTTCTGAAGGCAAAAGGGGGTCAAACCCGTTGCTAGCATGGTGTACCTAATAAAGTGGCCGGTGAGTGTATGTGATATTCACCGTAAACATGGAATGATATGATGACACAGAAGGGCTTATATTTGATCGGATTTGTACGCCTGTGTGGTAAATTGCCATTTTAAGTCATTTAACAGAAAGCACTGCTTGCACGGCTGCAGCCTCCGTCTACCGTATCCTGTTAATGTTCGTTATCAATGTCTGTTTGTCTTTTCTTCAATGGTTTGCACTGGAAGACATTTTGTTGTACCGGGCCACTGGTTGAGTGGCAATAAAATAGATTCTGATTAAATGATTCCAAGAAATAAAACATTTTTGTACATTTTATCTTGACATTAATGGCAGTAATGCTTTAAACCTTGAAATCATGGAGCACTCAAAGATATTATAGATTATGAACTTGATGTTTTATTATTTTGAATCATTAATTTATTTATTTATACACTTTCTTTCTGAGAGGAGGTAGTTGTGAAGAGTTATCACCTAACTCTGCAGGTCCTTACTACTCTCTTGATGATTTTATTGCCTTTGGATCACAAATAGTAACTTATCATTTCACCAAAGATTTATGAATTCCCATTAGCCTACCTGCACAGCATCTAGCATCAGAGTGGTGTACAACTTGCTAATAAACGCAGTGGAGCACGAAGATATGTGGTATCGATGAAGAGCGAAATTAAGTCGAAAGGATTATAAATACCATGTCTGAAGCCAAAATGTGGCAGGTTGAAAACCCGTAATGCGTTTATACTGTATTATACAGTATAAAAACATTTTCAAACACACCCATTATCACATTGGGTTTAAAAGGTGCTGTTTCAGGGTTTACAGCTTATTGTACTGACTTCAAGCTGCCTGAAAATCAGTTGATGCCGTTTTTTTCTTTTCTTTTTGTTTCGTTGGAGTAAGTCGTCTTATCTGATAGTGAATGTGCATGAACAGAGCAGGATCACAGGTATTTCATGTAGGCTGAGCTGCATCAAAGACTCAGTGCATGGGATGTATATGTGTACATTACATTGGGTTCAAATTATCACCTCCTCTTTGCCTACTTCTTATAATGTAGGATTGTTTTGCTTTAGTTGTTTGTTTTTTATCTGCTGCACAGAGATTGATCCAAGTGCATGCAAATTTAGTCCATGGTTGCAAATGTTTGGAAAGCACCCTGCTTGCTGCAAAGAAAACCACCTTTAGGACCATTGCAGATTGGTAGATGTGCCAAAATCAACATTCTTTTTTTTTTTCTTTTTGGTGTGTGCTACAGGGTGCTGTATGAGGGTAAGGAGCGCCTAATCCAGGGCTGCGAGGTCATCCAGGCCACACCCTACGGCCGCTGCGCCAACGTCAACAACAGCTCTGCAACCTCGCAGCGCATCTTCATCACTTTCCGGCGAGCACAACCTGTCCAGCCCCAGAATTCCCTGGCGGTCACAGATATTTGCGTGATTGTCACCAACAAGGGCGAAACACCACCACATACCTTCTGCAAAGTGGATAAGAACCTAAACTGTGGCATGGTAAGTCTGAATTTTTACTGCTTGACCATCTCTTTCACATAATCACGGTATGTTGTTAAATGAGTGTTGTGTGGTGATGAATCTTTCAGTGGGGCTCCAATGTGTTCCTGTGTTACAAGAAATCTGTATCGGCTTCCAATTCCATCAGTTATAAAGCTGGTGAGTAGAAGTCAGACATTTCTCTTCAAATGTCAGGGTTATTTTTGCACAGCACATCACCACACCCTCATCTTGAACTTATTAACTTATATTCTAATAACATTTGGTTTAAAATCTTGCATCAAAATAACCCAGCCTATTCTTTCCGCAGTGCACAGCTCTGATGCAACACACATTTGCTATGTTGTGTTTCCATAAAAAAACGCCCTTGGTATTTTTGTTTTTGTCTCTCTGTTTTTTTCTGTACTCAAAGTTCTGGCAAGCAGTATTTTCAGTGCTAATATGTGATCTGAACATTTTAATTGCTTTTCACGGCCGGTGTTTTTGAACTGATGTGTGGCATTTTCCCTGACTGAATGCTTCTTTAACAGTTTGGCCTTTGGAACGTTTCATTGTACAACACATGCATAATGACTGTAGACACACACCCATGCAGACTGGCTTTATCTCTCTGGCCGGCTTTTTTCCTGTGAGTCGGGCTGTGTATTCATCTTAGACAACTGCACTTCCTGCCACACCCGTAATCTGTGTGCCTGCAGGTTTGTTTATGTATATTCAAGTTGTGTGTGTCTTGTCATAATGGCATTTCACACAACACGAAGTACAACTGAGCAGTTTCCTCAACGTGAAGCCGGGTTGTGATGATAGACTTGCATGTCTTGTGAAAGCATTTGAACTTCACTCTATCAATTTGTTTTTTCTTAAAGATACAGTTAAAGTTGCCAAATATCTGCAGAGATTTGCTCTAGAGAAGAAACATCTAACCTGTCAGACTGGTTTTATACAATGATGTTGCAGCAGCAGAGGGTTATAACTTACTAGTTGTGTTTTTTGTTTTTTTACTTTTCTGCAGGTCTAATCTTTCGTTATCCAGAAGAAGACTATGAGTCTTTCCCTCTGTCAGAGTCTGTTCCTCTATTCTGTTTACCCATGGGTGCCAAGATTGAGTGCTGGGCACCAAACACTCGCGACCCCTTACCGGTCTTCTCCACATTTGTCTTAACTGTCTCTTCTGGTGAAAAGGTATGACACATTAGGCAAGATAAAGCTGTCGTCAATAGAAAACTAAGTATGGGCTGGTTTAGAAGTCAAAAAGTCAAAGATTTACCAAAGTTGTGCTTTGGTGGCAGGTGTATGGATCGGCTATCCAGTTCTATGAGCCGTACTCTGCAGATCACCTGAGTGAGAAGCAGAAGATTCAGCTGGGCCTGCTTACCACGGTGGAGAAGAAGATGATCCCCAACCGGCCCGTAAACACCAACAAATGTATCTGCCTGCTCTCCCATTGGCCCTTCTTTGAGTCCTTTCGCAAGTTCCTGATGTTCATTTACAAGCTCTCAGTCTCTGGCCCACACCCACTGCCTATCGAGAAGTAGGAATCTTCTTCAGATTTTCAGATAATTTGCATAGCTTGAATCTAATCGCCATACATTTTAAAAGAGACTAACCGCAACTGTTTTATCTCTTTGTGTGTTTCTCTCAACAGGCACATCTCAAACTTCATGCACAACGTGTCATTTCCTTCCCCTCAAAGACCCAGAATCTTGGTCCAGGTGAGTTTTTTCCATCTTCAAACAAAAACAAGCCAGTCAGTTTTTACATGTACAGTATTTTGTAGTTCAGATGGTTGTTTCTCAGATGACTGGATATCAGTGAGATGGGTAAGATGAGGTGGCTTCAGCATATGTAAAAAGACCTTGTCCAGTCCAACCAGTAACACCCAGAAGACATCTCATTGTTCCTAAATTTATCCAGAGGGCTTAGATTCTGTCAGTAGTGCTGCGGTGCTTCACTGTGTCATCTTTGTAGCATTCTGCATCTCACCAGCAAGCGGCCTGCCCTGATCTCAGGCCATGTAATTGAAATCGTGACTAATCAGTATAGAGCACCTGCTGCCATATGTCCGCAGCCGAGTTCCTGCATACTAAGCGAGGTGCTCTGCTTTCATTCCAGCTTGGAATAATAGATCCAGGGGACGTCTGTCACAGCACATAGCATTATGGGGCGGCACTGCCATATTGAGGAGCTAAAACAAAGAACTGAAGGCTACTGTTCTTTGTAGTGTGCACACTGCTCATTCAGTTCAGGTTTAAAAGAGAAGTGAATCAAATTACAACCAGATTAGACACAGGCACTACATTAAAAAAAACACAATCAGAACTATGGATTGTTTAGGTATCCTAAAATGGAGTATGTGACCCAAATTTCCAACCCCCACTCATTTTCCCAAATGTTTTTTTGGCATTGGAAAGATGCTAAAAAAAAACAAAAGTCTACAATGACTTGCACACATTCCATCAGCAACAAAAACTTTGTTAGTTACTTCAACATCAATGCTTACGTTATCAAACTGGCCTCATTTTGATCAGTGGTGGTATTTGGACTGCAGAAGGATGAACCAGAGTCCCACTGCTTTCTTTTGTTTTGGCTCAGATAGCACCTCAAGAACTTCTGAAGTCATGCAGGCTGATGTGTCCTTTTTCTGCAGAAGAGCTTGTGAAATAGATCTGGAAAAACCAGTCTGCTGCAAACGTTTTCTCTGAATGAGGCTCTTCCGGTTCAAACTGAACTCCTGTGACTTGCTGCCTCGCTTATTCATCTCAAAGTGGAAGCTTTATTGTATAAACTTTGTCAGCAACACCCTATTTTAACTCTTGTTTAGTTCATTACTGTCTTACAAAAGCTGTCAAGTTTTGTTTGTAATGTTTACAGTTCACCTGTGCCTAAATGGCATGAATGTTTTTCCATATGTTAGACTGTATGCCCACAAATTCCTGCTGGTATTTGTTATTTAATTTAGAAAGAGTTTCTGTTTTCATAATTTTAGGATTTCTCAACGTTGTCTTGATTGCATTTCCTCTGCAGCTCTCCGTACATGACACTTTGATCCTCTCCCAGCCTGTGTGTACACCCTTACCCCTCAGGTACTTTTGCCTTTTTGTTAACAAAATCATTCATTTAATTTTCATTAACCTTCTTGCAAATTGTGTTCATCATTTATAATTGAAAACATCAGTGTGTTGCTACAAAAAAGGAAAGGACACTAACTCATGTTGGGCTGTCATTATCAAAAGATTTTAGCTGGTAAATGATTGTGATGTATTTATTACTTTATGATGGTTATTGACTGGATTAGTTTTGCATTAGGTGTATAAGCACTTTTACCTGTCACTGTTTTGCTTTAAATATCAGAAATCACTTGACTTTAAATCAGAAACGTGTCCCTTAAGTCAGAAAAAATATTCAATAACTGGAGAAAACCGTGATGGAAAAATTACATTACTAACTGTTTTATTCACTTTGAGATAAGCAGAAAGCGGAATACTCTAAACAATAAACCCAACTGCAATATGATCCCGGTCAGCTCAAGTCATTCTGATCTGGTTATCATGCAATGACTTAAACAGATCCAAACTCTTCTCAGCTTTTTCAAAGTGAGATCCTGTTACTGAAAACATCATCATGTGTTAAAGTTATGCTGTTACTTAGCACAATTTCACAGCTCTGTGACTGATATTAACAGTTCAGCCAGTGTCTATCTGTCCTCTTTCTGCACTGCTGCTTCATATAAGCTTCATGGCTCACAAGCCTGGAGATTGACAGTCCTTTGTTAAAGCTAACATTCTGTTAATTAATATTGAACTTAATGTGGCCGGAAGTTGCTGCCTTTGTCTTTGTGATTTACAATAATTAGACAGATATTGCACAAAGGAGGAAATTATTTTAGTCATACAATTATGAGGGCTCTCAAAGTGGTCACATTATGTACTGTAGAGACTCAGCAACAATGTATTATCTAATACATGCTCTTAGAAAACACCGCTGTGCGATAAGACAAAGTGTCTATAACTTTTATTTCAAGGTGCTACTTTTGCTTTTTCAGCAGTTATTTTACACATTTCAGTAAGATTGTGATGATTAAAAACCCCACATTAACATCAGTTTTAAAGGACATTCATGTAATTCTGCCTACAGCACTTCTCTTGTTTCTCACTTCTATAAAACATATCTGATTCCAGTTACAAGCCAGGTAAAAGTCCTTCAGCCAACCAAGTCACTTTTTTCCTAATTCTTTCCATCCTTCATTTTTCTTTTCGTGCCCTCTTTCATTTTGTTTTCCTCTCCTTGCCTGAACTCATTCCTCTTTTCTCTCCCCCCCTGTCAGCGGTGCAGACTATGGCACTCTGCTGATGAATCTGGGCTCGGAGAACTGCGCCACACTGCTGCACTTCGTCCTGCTGGAAAGTAAGATCCTGCTGCACTCGCTGCGGCCTGCAGTGCTCACCGGAGTGGCCGAGGCTGTAGTGGCTGTAAGTGTTCTCCAACATTTAACTTTTGTTCGGTTCAATTCACAAAATTAATACCAATAAATGCAAAATGGCAAATAAAGTTCCTCAAAGTGTAAAAAGGACCTGAACCTTCCCTTGTGATGTTGTTCATGTCATATATTTGTTCACATTTCCCAGTCACACATTGACATCTCTGTGTTGTCTCTCTTCAGATGATCTTCCCCTTCCAGTGGCAGTGTCCCTACATCCCCCTGTGCCCACTCTCTCTCGCTGGTGTCCTCAACGCCCCGTGTCCATTCATAGTGGGTGTAGACTCCCGTTACTTTGACCTCTACGACCCCCCGCCAGATGTTGTCTGTGTGGATCTGGACACCAACACCATCTACCTGTATGCTGGCCTTTGTTTCTATGGCGTGGTTACAACTCGTACAGTACTTAAGGACTGCTCTCAGCAGGGCCACAAGCACATCTGTTAAACCAAGAGCCCATAGTAGATTTTGTTTGTGAAGTGCTCCTGTTACTGCCAGCTGGCTGACTTCGTGGAATTGTATGTCATAGGTCCGATGAGAAGAGACACAGCAGCTGGAAGAACCTGCCAAAGAAGCCCTGCAAGAGTCTTCTTAACTCACTGAGCAACTTGCACCACCAGCTGGCAACTGGTACAAACAGCATCTCACTCCCACATGTGACACACACATTTACAGAGTAAGCAGCAGAGACATCAACAAGGAGGAGAAAACTACATTATGGGTTTCATAGAACTTATAGGAGAGCAGAATTACCATAAATTTAATTTTATTGTTAGTGTGTCATCTTGTTTAGGCCTTGTAGAAATACATAGATACTATTAGTTGCCAAAACACTCTTAAAAATTCTTATAAGAAACAATATAGTCAACAATATGCAATATCCAGTTAGAACACTAATATTTATGCAGCACTTGCCACAGGCAACATTTTACTGTATTTTTGGTTACAAAAACAGTTCAAAAGAAGCAGTTGATGTATTTATAGAGGCAAACAACTTCACACAGATTTCATCCAAATTTTTCCCACATTTCTTGGTAAGCCAACAAGAAGAGACATTAATATTAAAACTTCATCTTCATATGTGTGTCTTAAGAATTGTAATGGTGAGGACAAGAATTTGGTGGGGGAAATAAATAACTGACAGGGTAGGAATTTGGCTACAAAGCCACAAAAGATCCAATCAAGGTTTGAGGAATGTGAGATTTAATTTAAAGAGCCTCGACTATACACAATTTTACATGGATCTCATTTTTGGGGCCAATGGCAACTAAAATAGAAGTGGAAACTATTACATTTCTCATTCCAAGAAGGCTCTCACGGATCTAGAAGTGGTGGAAGAACACCTTTTTTTAGGGTTACCAGATTAAAAATGTGTTAGCCTTACGCACAAGTATTACACAGTGGTAAACATGATAAAAGAAAAAACTGACTTTTACATGCAAACACAGCTAACTCACTGAATGAAAGAGAGTAACTCTTTAAAAGTATTTTTCTCCTTTCAGCTTCAATACGTCAAACACCACAGGAAGACTCTGCGCTCGACCTGACCCCTATCGAGGCAGACTTCACATGGCATAAGAAAAAAATGGCCCTGGAGATGGAAATCCAAGAGGCCTTCCTTCGTTTCATGGCCTCCATCTTGAAAGGCTACCGTTCCTACCTCAAACCGATCACCCAGGCGCCCTCGGAAAAGGCCACAGCTGCAGACTCCCTTTATGACCTGCAAGGTGAGCAACTGACTGAACATGTTAAAAATATGTTTTCGTAGGATTTGTTCTTATCTTCCTGGTTATTGTAGCTAAAGCCAAATTTACATCCATAAGTCAGATGGTGGCGGCTCTCGTAGATTTGCTTTGGTGCTTTTATTTTAAAGAGTGTCTCAGCTATCACCGGCTATGGTTACCTGATGTTTTTTAACTCGGAATTAAATAATTCCGAATGAAAATATTCTCCTTGGTTTACATGGAAATATTAATTCCGAATCAAGGTTTAATTCCGCTTTAAACCTAAAGTTTTTTGCTGTGAAATCGGCTCTTAATTCCTGAATTAACTTCCATTTGCCATCATTCACTCAGATCAATCTTAGACACATGATTAGATTGAAGGACAATCCTCTCAAGTCTGCATATATCAGCAGATCTCTTAATAGCTGCACATTAATTGATTGACAGTCACTCAGGTGTAATAAATACACTGAGGCCAAAAGGACAACATGTTTTATTTCTGAAATTAAATCCTCTGCTATATAAAAAAGGCGACAGACTTACAGTCGAACTTGGATGATGACGAAATGATGCCAAAATGTCTCCTCACGCTGTTGTAGGTTTCCTCAAAAGCAGAGATCGTGCCCATCAGAAATTCTACTCGCAGCTCACAAAGACTCAAATATTCATCCGCTTCATCGAGGAGTGCACCTTTGTCAGTGACAAGGATACCGGCCTTGCCTTCTTTGACGACTGCATCGAGAAGGTGACTGCCAGCCATTGTCAGGCCTTTGTTGTCTTGTTTTTCCACTTCCGAAGTTTTTTTCCTTCCTGGAATAAGCATTTGTTTTACAGTTTTATTGGCTAAATAATGTTGGTGTGCTGGAAAGGAGCTCAGGAAACCAAAATTTCCTTTGATTCATTCCTTTGCCTTTGCTCTCTTTCCTCTTCTTGCAGCTTTTTCCCTCTGATAAAATCACCGACAAGGGTACCAAGGTAATTACAGATGCTGCAATAGATTTTCTTTCAGCTTTTTTCTCCAATGTTTGTGATGTGACTAATATTGAATGATAAAGGAGTGTGCAATGTCTCCCTTTTGATAAATGTGTACAGCAAGCAGCATGGACATTTCCTGCTTTTCCTTTGCTGTTAAATCCTAATCACAATCAAACATGCATGTCTTACTGACTGGAAAAGCTTCACAGATATGCTTTGTAGTTGTGTTCTTTCTTCCATTGGGTTGAAAATTACCTTTTTTCCCTAAACCTTGCATTTTTGGCTCTGATCCAATTTTCACTGCAGGTTGAAGGAGAGTCATCTGAGGACACAAAACTGCTGGAACTTGACGAGTCTCAGAAGAGCGAACACACCGTCTTTGTTATGCCTCCTGAACCTCCGCCTGACAACGGACCTGACCCTTCTCCTCAATACACGTGAGTATTTCATAGCGCTAGTTTCTTGAAAGTTTGCACTGTAAGAAAAGTTGTTTGTACTCATCAGACACTGAGACGATCTTATTGTGCGTTTTGCAGCTATAAAGGCTTCCCGCGGCTGCAGATGAGTCTGTTTGACCGTCCCAAAGAGTTGCGTCCGGCGCTCAGCACCAGAGCAGCAGGGGCCAGTCTGTCCAGCAGCCCTGCGCTATTGGCTAAAAGAACCAAGCAGGTTTGTGCGCAAAGTCAAGTTTTGAGAAGAAGACATCACGACACTTTGATATGAAATGTTTTTAATTGAACGGGTACAACAGGAGATCAAGCTTGCATACAAGATGGCGAAACGTTTCTACTCCAACCCACCGCTATGGGCCCGCTGTCTGTTCAGCCATTGCTACAGCCTGTGGTTCATCTGCCTGCCAGCCGCTGTTCGACTGGCCAAGTCCAAGAGCCGAGCCATGCAGCAGGCTTACAACGTGCTGTTAAGGATGAGGGCTGCAGAGGTGGAGATGCTGGATGAGGTGCACTCACATTTACAGATGACTATAGTCTTATATAACTTGTACAGTTGTCATTGTTCATTCTTTCTTTCATAGGTTACTTATTTATTTATTTAAATTCAAGTGCAAATTGATTCATACATGTTTTTGTGTGCATGGCTGTCAGGTGTGTTACAGAGTGGTGATGCAGCTCTGTGGTGTGTGGGGTCTTCCTGTCATGGCTGTGCGAGTTCTGGTCGAGATGAAAAAAGCTGGAGTTCATCCCAACGCTATCACATATGGATACTACAACAAGGTTTTATACATTGCTCAAAACACATCGATCTACAGATGTATGGATTGTTTTGGTCTGGCTGGTTTACGGGACATCTTTGCTTCGATCTGCTGTGTGCAGGCTGTCTTGGAGAGCCCGTGGCCAAGCCGAAATCGTAGCGGCCTCTTTATGTGGACCAAGCTGCGTAACGTGCTTCGTGGAGTGGCTCGGTTCAAGCAGACTCCAAAGCGCAGATCTTCCAAGAATGGATCCACTTTGACTTCCAAAGGTGCGAATGGATTGTGCTTTACAGGCTCTTTCTCCTGTTTTCTTGCTGCTTTTTTCCCACCTTCCTCCTCCTTTGTCCCCCTCTAGGTACATCAGTGGATGGATCAGCAGTCACTGACGCTGACAGTCTGAGCCACGGAAGTGCCGACAGCTCAAATGATGTCAACGGCGAGGAACATAATCTGTTTGCACCCCATCATGACATGAGAGACACGGCAGATAGCCGCTGTAGTACAGGTACTGATTTCTCTGAAAGCTGCATCAAGCTTTCAGGGTTACATTAGAAGAGAAAAGAGGGAAGAAATGGTTTTATATTTGTGATCCACAGGAAGACAGTCGGATCAAGGTTACGGTTCTAAGGATGAGTTGCACCAGGAGCTGGCAGAGCCTTCACATACAGCCGTCCCTTTAGACAAGCAGAGAAAAGATGCTAAAGCTCAGCACAATGGTCAGCCTCACACGATGCAGTTAATTATTAGCTCCCAAGGATTTCCCTTCTGATTGTCATGCATAAGTGTTTGTTTCTGTGACCAGGAGGTGACATTGCTGGCTCAGTGGATAGTGCAGTAGCAGTGGCAGAGCCCCCTAGTCCTGAGGATGTACCCTCGCCCGTCCCCAGCATTGTTAAGCCGTCCACAGGAAGCTTTGAGGGTGGCAGGGAAAATGGTGAGGGGAAAATCCAGACTATCATTTCACAGAGCTTTCAAGTCAAAAAGAAGCTTTTCAACTTTTATTGCTGACACGCTTCTATTCCATCTGTTGTCGTTATTTAGGAGCAGGGAAGCTTTTCAGGAGACACAGCAAGAATGATAGCGTGTCTCTCTCTGATGAGGACACCTCACTGCCATCAGGGGATGCAGCTAAGCCGAGTCAGCAGCAGCGGCAGAAGGTCTTTTCCGAACGCAGCTGTAGCTTCAGCGCTGAATCCCGAGCTGGAATGCTGCTGGAGAAAGGCGTGGACCACATGGCCAGCCAAATGGGGGCAGACGCTCGTATTCTGGCTGCAGCACTTTCTGGAAATCAAAGTCCACTGCCCTGTACTGTGTCCAAGTCACTATTTGAAGACGTGGAAGAAGAGCCAGAAGATGACAAGGACATGTTACTTAAGCTGCCAAAGGAAAAGTGCTCAGCAGCATCAAAAGAAAGTAAAGGAGACAAGAGAGAGTCAAAGGGGCCTGAGGCGAAGAAAGAAAAACGAGAGAGGAAGCATACGGAAACAAATGAGGATGAGTCTGGAGTGCGAGGAGCTACTTTGGAGAGGGCAGATGTGGAGGTGGGAGCCGACCCGCTCTCCCTTCTGGTGTCGGAGACTGAAGAGTCGGCTTCTGTTAACAGCCAGGAGCCTCCGCGCTCCGTGCCTGCTGTGGTTTCCCGTAATCTGGCTGAGGAGATTGAAATGTATATGAGCCTGAAAAGCCCCATGGGTCCCAAGTCCTCCAGCATGGAGCTCCAGCAGTCCCAGGGAGACTCCATTGACAGTCCTCAGCCCAAACAGCCTCTGGAGCGGAGGTCCAGCCTCCCAGTGCCTCCCGTTAAATCTCCAACTAGCTCACCAATCGACACACCAAAACGCAGCCCCAGCACTGTCACCCGATCCAAGACTTTTGCAGCAAAGACAAAGACGGCTGTGAGCACAGCAGCAAGCCCCGCGTCCAGATCGTCCTCTCTGACGGCGCTGGTCAAGTCCTCACAGGGAGGGTCGCTGGGCTCCGTCATTAACACCATTTCAGGGATCAAAATGGACGCCCTGCTGTCGGGACCTAAGATCGACGTGCTGAAATCCAGCATGAAGCAGGCAGCGACCGTGGCCAGCAAAGTTTGGGGCGCCGTTGCATCAGCTTATGCGGATTCAGATGATGAGGTGAGTATTGCTGAAGGAAATGCTGATGTTCATTTTCTCAGGACTTTGTCTGCTTCCTGACATCCTCTGATCTCATGTAAAGTTGGATGCTCACGAACTCAACAGATGTGAAGCCATTTGGGTTATCCTATCTAACTTCTCTTCACAGGATGAGCAAACTCAGAGCACCAGCGGCTTCCCGGCTCATTTGGATGAGCACATCCTGTCTGCACATGACCTAGATGACAGCCCCGAGAGAAGAGCCATCCCATGTTTGGCAGCGAATGGTCTGAATCAGAGCAGCACCAGCCTTGGCAGCAGCAGTGGCAGCAGTGACACAGGCCGAGGAACCCAGCAGACACGTAAGCATCCTGATATAAATATCTGTATGTGAGGGCCCAGAGGGCTACTTTCTCAGGTCAGCAGCCCTGTGATAACACTCATTATGTGTCTGGCTGCAGACCCAACTCCAGGTCGTTCGGGCCGGGGTCCTGACTCGGAGCAAAGCTCCTCACATGACGCTTCTTCCTCAAGCATTTACCAGAACTGCGCGTTGGAGGTTGGAAATAAAGACGCACCCTTTTTTGGTTGTGCTGTGCCTTTAATGCAAACGTGTGTTGGGATAAATCCTGTCTGGTTGCGTTTTCTTACTAACAGGTGCTGATGTCCAGCTGCTCCCAGTGTCACTCATGTGAAGCCCTGGTGTATGATGAGGAGATCATGGCAGGCTGGACAGCTGATGACTCCAACCTCAATACGAACTGTCCGTTCTGTCGCACAGCCTTCCTTCCATTGCTGCACATTGAGTTTCACGATTTGCGCGCAGTCCCTGGGTAGGAGTCAGAGTTGGCCCTGTGTTCTCTGCAGAAACATTATTTTTCCTTTTGTTTGTGATTCTTTAACCCTGTTATATGGCTTTTCCCTCTCAGGTTTTATGTGAACCCCAGTGCCTCTGGAGACAGTATCCACAGCAGCAGTGCCCAGCCCACTGCGAGCAGCTCAGCTGACATGAAGGCACCAGATCTCATCAGTTTCCCAGAGGAGGAACAGAAGGACAATCCAGATAATCGTCCTGGAGTCCACAAGAGGTAAAATGTGATGGGGATTGCCTGCATGTAGGGCTGCTCTTTTATAGCAAAAATAATTATCACATTTTTTTTTTTTTTAATTAAAATCTAGATCTCCATCATTTAACATGATTATCATGATGTGTATGTGTGTGTGAGAAATACGATATCTTAAAGACAACATTGCTTAAACAATATGATACTGATGCTGTCAGTCTACTAAGAATTTTAAATAAGATAGTTATATGTGCCTATACTACTTATATAACAATTAAATCTTTTTATAACACTTATTTAAGCTATTATGAAGCCCACATATACTTTAAAGACAATTTAATCTTGATGAGTTGTTTTTTTTTTAATTTAAATTGACTTTGTCACTGTGTTAATCAGACTGTTAGAGCTGTAATTTTCTAGCTGCATTGAATGCATTAGAACTGGGTTTCATGTTCTATTCCTGGACCAGTAGCCGTTGTGAGTCGACATCCCGCATCACTTGGAGAACTTGGTTGATAAAACACCTCAATCTTGCTCAGAAAACCGTGTTGCAGAACTTTTAAGCAAAACTGTCCACAAAAAAGTTCAGTTTCTGTTTCCACTTTAAACTTGCCGGTGGCGCTCGATTTGCAACTGAAAGCGGCACGGGAGTAGACTGGGAAGGAGTAGAAAAAAATTGATAATTTTGTTTTCATGATTGTTGAAATCCCAGACCGTAATTGAGATTAAAATCCGATTAATCGCTCAGCCCTACCTGCACGCAACACCAACTACTGAGCCATGCCCAGTCTCCACCACCAACTCCTCTCCACTTGCTGTGATTCCAGTCAGGTTTCAGAGCCCGTGCAGTCCGACCCTCTGGGTCTCCTGGAGCACCAGGCAGCAGGGAAGCAGCAGAAATGCAGTGGAACTTCTCTGACACGCAGCAACAGTGTTGGAGGCCCGCTGCAGAGCCTGGACCACTCCCAGAGACCTGGACACGGCGTCTCCACCACTAGCCTGCCCTGCAGTCTGCAAGAGATGTCGGTCAGTGCCCATCACTGCCCCATACCAACAATGAAGGGTTTTTCTTTTCCTCTATCGCATTGCAAGCATTTGATGGAATACTGTGTTCTGCAGGACGGCATTGGAACCAAACGGCCAAATCCCAAGCCTGTGTCTGTACCGTACCTAAGTCCTTTGGTCTTACGCAAAGAGCTGGAGACCCTGTTGGAGAACGAGGGAGATCAGGTAAATACAGTCCACTCAATTTCATATATGTCAGCCACAGTCGCAATATTCATTAACAACATCCGGACTTACTCTCTGCAGGTGATCTACACCCACAAGTTCCTCAGCCAGCATCCAATCATTTTCTGGAACCTGGTGTGGTATTTCCGCCGCCTGGACCTGCCCACTCACCTACCCGGCCTTATCCTTACTTCTGAACACTGCAACAATGGAGTACAGGTACACCAGCACATATCCTTTCTTTCTTTTTTACTCTGTTTCATTACTTTCCATCCTCTCACACATGTTTTTTCTGTGCAGTTGCCCCTGACGACACTGTCCCAGGACAGTAAGCAGGTATTTGTTCAGCTCCTGTGGGACAACATCAACCTGCATCAGGAGCCTGGAGAGCCTCTGTATCTGCTCTGGAGGACCTTTTGTGAGTGTCAAAAAGTGCAGAACTTGCAATTGAAGCATCTTTCAAATAAAATAGATCAATTAATTGATTCTTTCACCATGTGAAATTTGAAAAATGCCACTGGAGGACACCAAAACTAAGGTTTTTAAGTCCCACACAACCCGGTTTAAATGCATATTTATGCTTTTTTTTGTTGAAATATAATGTGGGTTAGTAGAAATTGGAGCTGAGGCTAATGTTTTTTTAGAAGTATCATTCTCTCGCAGAAGTTTTGATGATGTATGCATTATTTGCTCCAAGTGGAGAAGAAGGGGACTCTGGCTCCTACAGACCACCAGGAGATCCGTACCCTCCTCAACACCATTGTTCGCAACATCCAGACTAATGATGTATACGGGCCGATCACCCTGCTCAACAGAGAGATCAAACGGCGTCCAGATGGTGTGAAACGGCAGAGGTCTGACACGCTGATTTGTGTTTGTTGACTGAATACGTAGTGTTCATGCAGGTGCACATTTTTAGTCTAAGATAAAACATGTCTTATGTCTCCTTTCTGTTTTGATTTTGTTCTCAGGAGTATTTATAGAGAAATACTGTTTCTTTCATTGGTGGCTCTGGGACGCGAGAACATTGACATAGGTGCGTGAGTATTTCAAGAGGACATAGACCAGATATATTTGGGATTCAAAGATGGTTTAATATTTTGTTTTTTTAACTAAACACTAAAAAGTAGTTCTCTCTCTTTTTTTCCTATCCTCCTTCATAATCTGCAGAGGCCTTCGACAGGGAATATCGGCAGGCCTGCAAGGATCTGAGTGCAGAGTCTTTGCACCGCATCGACCACCCGCCCACCCCCAGCATCCAGTGGTGCCTTAAATGTTTTGGAGCCCCCGTCATCTGAACATGGTTGCCTTCTGAAGCAGAGATGGAAAATGTCATCACAGAATGGAGGGAAAAATGAACTTTAAAAAATACCTCCTCGCTTAATGTGGTACTTCTTATTCGTTTGTTGGAAACTGTCGGTTATTTTGCTTTTCTTTTGAGCCTTTATATGATTTCTGTCTCGGTTTGTTAAGCAGTTGTCCTCAGATCTGATGGGACTGTTTTTGTTCACTATTTGGAAAGCTGCAATGACTATTTTGGGATTTTCTTTTTCTTTTCTTTTCTGTGGATTGTGTATAGAATGATTAATTACTGAAAAGTGTGTTGACGTCCCTCTCTGTGTATGCTTTCAATCACAGTCAGTTTCCTGTCTTGATAGTTTTTCTCCACTTTGCTTAAATCTGTCCCGTTTCCAGATCACATCAGTGAGTTGATCGAGAGTACAGACCCAGACTGTTTGTGCACTTTCTAAAGAAGCATAAGAAGAGAAAAAAAAGAAAAAATGCTCAATTTTGTGTCCTTTTGTACATATTTTTCAAATCTGAAACAAGGGTTGTCCCATTTTTTTTCAGGCATCACGTCTCAATGAGTTGACTGTTTGCGTGATCCGAGTCTCTGCCTGTGTGGACATGTAGTGACAGTAAGCAAGTAAATAGAAGACTGAGACCATGGACAATCAATAATCATCAATCACTAAAATGGTTTTACAACATTCCAGATCCTGCAGGCAAAGCAGGTCTTACATAAGTATTGATTCTTGCAGCAACACTTAACCACACGTGAAATCAGCTTATTTAGCGACATAGATCTTTAGAAAGCATCTGCAATCTTAAAGGAGTGCCACACTACTGATTCCATCATATAAAACAAGACAAACAGTAGCTTGGTGCACCACCATGCTGATGCAGTAATGAGTGTGACTTGTGCTTTTAATAATGGCAGTTTTTAAAACAGTAACAAACTGTACTAAAGTTGATATGCCTTATTATAGCTTAGATCTTGCATGTACTTGGTGTTATTCCTTCCTGTAGCATAGAATGACGTGTTTTAAAGTAAGGAATACATGCAGACTGGATGGCCTTTTAAGGTTTACTTAGTATTTTTAAGTAAAAGTGCTAGCAACTCAAGCTTTTCCAGAGCAAAGGGCTTTTTCGGCCTTTGACGTGACATTCCACTAAGTAACACTGTGGGCAATCCACTGCATTACTTACTAAATGCTGAAACAGACAGGAAATCAGGAGATGTGCTGTTATGAAATACTGGGAAATTGATATAGATTGAACTATTTGTAGATTTGGGAGAGTGTCTTAATGTAAGATATTCCACTTGCACTGCGTACATGAAGATCTGACCTTAACCCGGGGTGAGAAGATGAATCCGCATCTGAACGTTAACATGTACACCGGTTTTTCCTCGAAACAAGAAGAAATGCTCAATTATTTATTTTTGTATTATTGACATTTGGATTGCAGATGCTGTGCTAATTTAGGATTTTTATTACTAACACCCCCTTGTTCCCTTTTAATCTGTTTTAAGGGATTCCATCCTGTACTGACTTTGTAAATTTGACCTCCTTGGTTGTACAGAAAGGAAATGAATGTCCATACTGGTGCGCTGCAATAAATGAATTTGTGAACTGATTGAAAACATGTCTTTTTCAATTCCTTGCCTTGACATATCCAGCATAATTCTTACCAGGAGGTAACAGCAACCTCAAGTGAATGCCAGCACATGAACTGAACTAATTATTTAAGCAAGATAAGCTTGAATTTAGAAGTAGTGTGTGAAACCAAGGACAAACCCTACTGATTGATTAGGAATTTAAGTAGTAGCCAAGTGCTGATAATCATGTAGACTTAATTTACTTACCAGCTGGTATGCAGCATTCAGGTACAAGTTGATACAATGTCAAGAAGGGGAGATATCAGTAATGATCTCAGAAAAGTATTTATTGCAGCTCATTAATCTGAGACGGGTAAATTAAGGATCCAAAAGCATCATTCTACAGTCAGACAGATTGTTCATGTCAATCCTCCTAGTAATTTTAGAGACTGCAATGCTCAGAAGCTGCAAAACCTTTTTTAAGAGTTGCATCTCAAATGTTACTGGCCTCAGAATATTAAAAGTTAATGAATATAATTTAAAAAGTATGGCTTTATTGGAAACATTGTTAGGAGAAAGCCAATTGGCAATATGGCCTAGGTTTTATGTGCTCAAAGTTCCATCAGAAGACACTAAAAGACTTCTGCAACAATCTTCTTTTGACAGACAAGTTTAAAGTAAAGGTGTTTGATCATAACAGACACTACCATGTTTGGAGAAATCTGCACATATCAAACAAGGTAACCCCAGGATTGTGGCACCTTCTTGTCATTGAGCATCTGTAACTGCTGAGACTTTGCCAAGACTCAGCTTCAAGCAAACTAGCAAATAAACTTCAGAATGACAGGGGGAAAATGAAATGAGGTGTTGCAACAAGTCAAAACCCAGAATTCGGCCTGACTGAAACCTTTCGAGAACTTAGTCTGAAGAAATGTCCTCAAAGAGCAGAAGCAGTACTAAAGAATATTGGGTCAAACCCCATCTTCAACATAATAAACTGTTGTCACACAGAAACTGATTACTTAAGGTTGTTCAATGTGCTACTATGGGATGGACTGTGCTTAGTTTTTTAATACAAGACATCTACATTTTGGCTCTAATTTTATTAAGACAATAAAGCTGCACATAAGAATACTTATAAAATAAAGATGGATTCCCAAGAGTAGATTTTTTTTTCTATTTCCCCCCTCCCAAACTGGCCCAGCTTTACCTTGAATGTCAGTGTTGATTCAATGTGAGTTTGGCTACAAGACATGGCCAAAACTTGCACTTCCTTTTGGCCTCTGGCATATAACTTGCCAACATTACGCTGTAACAGATGTCACTGCCAGAAGACACTTTGGCTATGTTTGCTCAATACAACATAAGTTAATAAAAAAACAAAACAAACAAAAAAAAAAAACAGAATAGTTTATGACCTTTGTGTAAGGTCTAGCCAACATAACACTTTCTATGGCCATAAATGAGCCAACAGTTCATCAGATTACCAATGCTTACTGGTTTTAAAGTGGTCAGTAAAAAGTACCGGACTTAGTCCAATCAAAAACTTTTTTTATATGTGTAAGTGTCAATTATAATAATAATAATAATAAAAAGATTAAGTGAAAACTAATAATGAAACCGATAGCTAGAGTAGATTTTGATTTGTAATTGTATCCTTCCGCCAAGCAGCATTACCTTATCGCTTCGGTCTTGTTTAGCGCATGTATACCTTAATTAAATGCACTTGAGTAACAGGTGCGGGTTCCTCGAGCTCCCAGTTGATCTTCACATCTTCATTTTGCGAAGTTAGGACGAAATTATGCCGCTGAGTCGCTCCAAAATCGCAGGAAGCATCCAGAGCAACGAACAGCTGAACCTGGAGATGCGACAGAAAAGACTGGCGCTTTTCTGTCAGCAGTTTGAGAAAGAAGGTAGGCCTACGGCTGCTGAAAGGGTTTTACGGCACACTGTGAAGTCTTTACAGACTCTTTTGATAACCACATTCTTACTTTATAGCACAAGTACGCCTGAACGAGATGGAGGCCAAAATGGAGAACCTGTTGGCCACAGTGGACAAAGTGTTCACAGTGGAGCTGATGAAGATGCCCCCTTCTCTTCAAAACACACCCATAGGGGATTTAATAAGCGGTGAGCCTTCATATATTTAAAAGGTTCCTGTTTTTAAGATGGTAAAAATATATTATTCTCACCCTTTACTGTTGGATTTGCTTTGTTAGAGGAGGGGATATCGGCCAGTGAGGTTTCCATAGTCATGAAAGTGAGTTATTTCTGATAAATTTCCTTCCCTTCCGTCTTGTTCAGAGACTTGGCAGAGTTAACCACATTCAAAACATATCATTTAAAACATGGTTTTAATATTTCCCAATAATTTGCATACTGTTGTATACTTTTATCTCAGTTTAACTGTTTTATTTTTTTCTTTGTCTGTAAAGTGTCTTTGAATACCTTGTAAAGTGCTCTATAAAATTAAATGTCACTGTTGGTATATGCATTACTTAAATGAAGTAATGTATAATGGTCCACCTTTGCAGTGTGAGTCCCGAGAGATGTCTCAGCGCCTCAGGCAAATACCTGTTAAAAGAGGTAATTGATGGTCTTTTTAAAGTTTTTAGAGCCTGCAGAGTATAGCTGAAAAACCGCTACAAAATACTACAAATTAAGCATTTTGTCCCCCAAAAAAGGAAAATCTACCGATTCGCCGCCAGTTTCTTCTACCTCAGCTCAGAGGTCCACTTCCAAAACCACAAAGGTAGGTGATGTTGGCACAAAAAGGTTTTTTCCACTTTCCAGTGCAGTTAAAAATACTTTTTTCCACATACTGCTATAGAAGATGGGTCCTGTATGTGTAAAATGACCTGTTTTATTACTTTTTAGGGTGGAAAGGGGACAAAGAGGACCAGAACATTAGTGGGTTGTAACAGCGCAGGAAATCTGATGTAAGATGAGCTATGATAAAGTCACATGAGCTTGATGAACACTGTGAAGGCCTTGATTGGCACTTGTCTGTATGCAGTCCTTCATCTATGGCTGTCAAAAGAACTCAAAGCTGCTTGATGAATCGCAACGACCAGACTGCATCGAACCAGAAACCACAGAAACTCAGGTCTGTTGCTTGTCTTGAGTTGTGTACTGGAGATGATCGTGGGCAGTGGAGTTCACATTATGCTGATATGAGCTTTATTTTGTCACAGGTCTGTCATGTCTACTGGTGATCTGCAGTGTTCAGTGGCAGGATCTGCTGCACACATCACCGTGACCACAGCACAGGGACAGGTACTTACCCTTCAATCAATGTGGCTCTAGTTTCAGAGGAATATTCATGGTTCAAATAAAAGGATTTAACCAGGTCTCAATGAATATTCATAGGAGACTGAATTCTTTCAATATTTTTTGGTGAACCCAAAATAACCGGACTGGTTTGTAGGATGGGAGCTTTTCATTGGCTGGTTTAATCCAAAGTTCAAAAAGGATCCCTTCCAACACGGTATTAAAACAAACCTTAAACCAAGAAATTACTGCTAATTTTTTTATCAGTAAATAAGAATTTTTATCCCTCACCTGATGTCATTTCTCAAATATTTTACCCAGTGGGAATGGAAAGGGCAAAGCTTTATTTCTCTGTTTTAAAGGGCTCTTTACCTGGACCTAAGTCTTGATTATAGAGGCTTGTTATGTCTGAAAAGTCTGTTTTTTTTTCTTAGATGGTGAGTTTCTCTGAAGAGAACAAGGATGACATTAACTGGGACTTGCTTGATGACGTTGCACTGTGCCACATCCAGAAGCTCACGGTAAAAGGGCTCTGCATTGTTTATCAGAATGAGGGACTGGGATAAAACTTGTAGAAATGTACCGATGATCCTTCTTTCAAACTGCATTTTCAGAGTCTGATGGACTATCTCTCGCGGAAGAGTCGTTGTCTACAATGAGTTCAGGTGTTTGAACATTCGCTGTGACCTGGAAATTTTTAATATTGGATTTCATAACTTATAACTTTTGTATAAGATTTTAACACTAAAATGTAATGTTTTGTCAAATATAATAAAGTGCACATATTACAGCACACGACTGAAGTTTTATAAAGGTTTATGGCAGGGGTATGCAGCCTCTACAATCCAAAGAGCCAGTTTTGCCCTCAGCAAACAGTCACACTAAAAATACTCCAAGCCGCAAATGTTGCAGGAACTTTTGTTAAAAGACGATTTATTTGATTTTTAAAAAGGCGAAGATTGGAAACATTGTATTTGTCTACTTTAGGATTTTTTTTGCTTGTTTTATAGGTATTAAAATGAATAAAAACAACCTTGCAAAAACAAGTTATCTCTTTTGGGACTTTTTTTTTGTTTTAAAAAGTCCATAGTTTCCAAACTGACAAGAAAAATATAAGGGGTTATAAGACCATGGAAAAAAAAATATTTCTGGTAATGTTGTAATGTTATTTTCTTTAAATATAAAACGGTAAACCTGCATTTGTCACAGTACCTCTATTTAATGATGTTTGTTCTCTATCATGTTTAGCCTTTTAGTAAGGGCCATTGTGGAAGGTGCAAAGAGCCGCCTGTGGTTGTGGAGCCGCAGGTTGCAGACCCCTGAGTTTACGGTATAAAAACTAATTATTTCCAAAATTAAGTGTAGTAAACCTTTGTATGTGCGTTTGCTGTTATTGATCTAGCATGAGAGAAGTTTAAGGTAAAATTAAAAGTACTTCCTGATTAATCTAGCACACTTTTTGAAACACAAATTTACTTTGTCCCGAAACTTATTTAAGGACTCCAACTTAAGTTTTTCAGTGATCTGTGTTTTATGTGTCTTGTCGTCTTGGGTGGGAGATTCATTAACTCCAAATTTTGCAGTAATAAACTTTATCTGGAAATGAACAGTCGCATGAGCTGCTTTGTCTTACAGGAGTTGAATATCAGCATTTGTAAATGATGTTGTACAGGCGATGACAAGGTGACTATATTCTGTTAGAAACTATGTAGTTTTACAGTATGAAGCATTCAATATTCATAAAATGGAACTTTCTTCTTGCAAAGGTTTCACAGAACTATTCCTTGGACTTATAATGCAAATCAAGAGCGGATTGCTGCAGGCTTTGCAGAGACTCCATCTCCAGCTCCATGGCCTCATCCTTTTGCGGCTGGGTGAGCGGCGAGCTTGAAGACGCTGACTGTGGGCAGCAGGGAGCAGAGGCTGTTACCCGAGTCTGCTCTGGCGTCAGCCGCGGGTAGAAGGGGCCCACCAACCAGTTGAGTGGCGTGTTGTTCACCAGGTAGTCCATGACGTTGTCCAGGGAGTCTTTCATTTTTCCCAGCTGGACTTTGCTGTTGGCTAACACCCCGTCTGGCAGGTCTCCCAGCACCTTAGCCTTGCTGAAACTGGTGTAGACTTGCACTGCGGATTGGCTGACAGAGAGCGCCTCCTGCTGGATGTGATTGGGGAGCCCCTGCAGGCTGGAGACGAGGACCAGACAGGTGGTCTGGAGCTGCTGGGTGAGGGAGCGTGCCAAGACCAAGGTACGCGACTCTATGACCTAAGTGGATAGGATGAACACATTTACATTAACTTGGAAAATGCTTGGAAAAAGGATTAACCTACTTCTTGTCTCTTCCTCTAAAGCAGGGGTGTCAAACATTCAGCCCAGGAGCCAAAACTGGCCCGCCAAAGAGTCTAATCTGGCCCGCAAGATGAATTTGGAAAAAGTTACTTGAATCAAAATGTGAAATACTGGATTTTTTTTATTTTTATCTCCAGGTACCTGTAATTAAATGACTGATTGTTTTAAATCCATTGTGATCTGCTGTAATACTTGTGTGATTAAGCAAATATATAAAATGAAGTAAATATAAAAGAAAATTTAATACAAAATAATATGAAATAGATTTATCTCAACTAAATTGTTTAATAAAAATGTTTAAATATGAAAATGAGAGAATTACATTTATTGTATACTGTATAAATTTTGTTTTATTAATCTATACAAAATGTGTTAAACAAAAAATAATTAAACTGCAAATGCAACGGAAATTGCATTTTTTGTAGAAATTTCAGATTGTTCATAGTGTTTTTTAAAGGTTTAGACCATTAAATGAGGTGATTTGTACTTCTTACACTAAAACAAAAGGGAAAAATGTTAAGTTTTCATTATTTCGAGGTGATTATGGTGCAAATTAACTGGTCCGGCCCACTTCAGATCAAACTGCGCCGTACGTGGCCCCTGACCTAAACGAGTTTGACACCCCTGCTCTAAAGCTTCTTTCATGTTTGGCGTTTACCTCTGCATGGTGACCGTTCTCCGGGGTTGGATTTCTGGACTTCCATGAAACCAAGGAATTCAGCTTGTTGTTCACCATCTGGTTTGCACCATCAATATTCTTTCTGCCATATTCAATCTGGCAAACATTCAAAATGTATTTTCAGTGCACAACATACAAGTTGAGGAGAGACTTATTAACATGATTTTATCTGGTGGTGGCAACAAGCAGATGTTGAAGTTTTTCCCTTAAGTTAAATCTGTTTTTTAACAAGACGCACCAGATCAACGGTGGAGTTAAGTTCGGAGATGAATCCCATGCTGCGCTGCTTCCCATCACGTATTCTGGCCATGGCTCTGATGTAAGCTCTTTTTCGGAGTTTGGAAGAGAGACAACCCAGGCGGACATAGTAGCTCGGTTCCTTGTTTTCAAAGCATTTCACAGTTTTTGCCTCTGGCTCTGTCACAAGGCAGGGAAACAAAATGTCTTATAAAAAATTAGAGCAAACCACAGTGCTACAAGTCCAGTTTGTGATTTAGCAATTGATGTTTCTGGTCATGAAAATACATATTTATTTTAAGTGTCTGATAAACGCTATAGCATTTTGCATGAAAAGATGGCTACAGGCTTCAAGTTTTAAGAAAGTAGTTATTCACTTGTCCATATTTTAAGGTAAATGCTGTACTGTTATGTTCTGCACACTAAATATAATTTTATACAACTGTGACTGAAGAAGCAGAGAACTAATGCAAACTTATGCTAAGATCTTAATATAAGTCTTGTTCTCTGCAAGGCTGAACCAAATCCTTTATTAAACTCAGCTCCCCGTTAATACATAAGTCCTGGTACAGCTTGGTACACTCAAGCTTAAGTTAACCAGCTCTTTTTTTTTTTTCTACCTTGGATAGTAAGGGCATCGAAGTTTTCATAACTTTGCAACTATATATATATATATATATATACATGTATATAAATTATTCCTTTTTTTTTTATAGGCAATTTTTTTTTAAATTGTTGGCTAAATAACTTTCAACCCCTGGCATTGACATGGCTAGCTTTTGTCCCAGCTCACCCAGTTCGTCCTCTGACTGAGGCAGATACTGCTCCACCAGGTTCTCGGATGTGCTGAGTGCTGTGTCCACTCCGCTGCTGACCAGCTGCACCACTCTGCTTTCCAGCACTGTGTTTACACTCCCACTGACGACAGCCTTTGTCTTCTCCATCCCATCCTGCACCGCACCCCGAGTCTTCTCCACAACACTGCTCAGAGTGTCGGAGACGGTGTCCTTGGCACCAGACACTCTGACCGTCACAACATCTTTAGCGTTGGTTACAACACCCTTGGCACTGGAGACAATCTGGTCAGGGACAAGGCATTTTGTTTATTTTTTTAATGATTACAGCGATTGTGGAATTTGAAAGAAATCAGCAGTTGTGAAAGACGGGGCATAGGTCAGCACTGAAACAGAGGATTGGTTCACATCCATGTTGTATAATTTGGCTTGATACCATACCTGCTCTGAAGGCTGGTAAAGAATGGGCAAGGTTTTCTCAATCTTGTCCAAACCTTTACAGGCGAGGTCATTGGCAATGGCAACTGTGGGTAGGGAGGGCAAAATTTAAGCAATTGCTAATCAAATTCTTAACTGTACTGTGTGTTTTAAGATTTATGGTTAATTTCTAAGAACTAGGTGAAGGATCAAGATAAGAACCAAATAACCTGGACAATGGCTTCAAAGTCTGCCCGTGTGATTCAGACTATTGGCTAATAATTATCCTCATTTCAAATAATTATCTTTTTTCTTTAACCTTTGATCCTTTCTAAATGTTTTAAAGAAGGTTATCAGAAGGTTCTCACTCTGGGGTTCCAGCTTGCCGATGATGGGTGAAGCGGTGGTGAGGGCCACAGAGGTGATGGTACGGACCCCCTGCTCTGCAGCCTCACACACAGTCCTTATGTAAGGGTGGTTGTCTTTGGTGTTGGCATACACATTAAACACCAAGCTGTAGGTGGAGCTAACTAGAGGAAGGCTAGTCACCCTCTCCACCAGGTTCTGTAAGAAAATGGAAAATTTGACTTCCAATATTCAGTCACAACTTCCCCAGATTACCTGATATAAACATCAAATAACAACCAGTTACCAAGAACTGGGGAAAAAATGTTATCCCTAAAAGAGTTGAGATAATTAAATTAAATTTGAACATCTGCAATGCAGAAACATCTGGCTGTAAATATTGTCCCTGCAGTAGTCATAAAAGGGTAATAAGTCATTTTTCTTTTATAGCTTTACAATCTAAAACTAAAATCATATTGAGGATGAGTTTTGCAATTTTCCCTTTTCTGGCAGCTTCCTGTCTTGATCAGGGTACATCTGTAAAACATATTTCTCCTGGTTTAAATTTTTAAAATCCAAGTATCTATTAATGAGAAACTATGGTAGTCCTTGAATTTGATCTTTTTTTTCTCGGAGGGGTTTTCTTTGTTAATTTTTTAAAAAAGTATTCGAAAGGCTGTTTTTAATTCTTCTTAATGCTTCTTCTGGACTCTGCTATAATGTTTCTGTTTTGTGTAAATCATAAAATGTAGCCCCTCCTCGCCAAACCAATAGGGTAACAGTAATAGTTAAAGGGTAACTGAATCTCAAAACTAGACAAAGTTACCTTATCGGAGTGCAAAGTCTGTACTGGACTCACCTGATTGGAGATAACTTCAGCTGCTGTCATTTCTGCTCACAAAAAAACCCTACAAAGTAATAGAAGTAGAAACGCAGATAAGTAGCGAATTAGATAAAGTGTCGTACTTCCGCAACAAGGCAGTCCGTTATAAATAAATGCTAGAAATAGCTCCGCTTAACCTGGATTCTTGGAACAGCTAAAGAATGAAGACTTGAAGTAAATAAACAGCACAGTCACTTACCGGATGCTGCGGCTCTGTGACTTGCCAATAAACTGACTGATGGTCCGGAGGACAACTGCTATATATATAGGCGTTATAATTCTCGCGAGACGATGTCCGGCGCAGTGACGTAACCGCAGTGACCGTTCTGGGCCAAAGGTAACAGTTTAGGCGGGGAATTCCTTTCTGAAGTCATCCGTCACGCGGATGAGCACATCGGCTGGCTGATTTCATGCCGTTTCCTAAATTAGATTTTATTTTCTGGTCAAAACAACATAATTAAGATTTTCCGCACATTAAGTGTGGGTCTTTGAACTGTAACACCAGACAGTCCTATAAGTGCTGTAGCCCCAAGTGCTGTTTGGTTATGGTTAAAAATGTTCACTATTATGAACAAAAATTGTGTCAGCTTAAGACTTAAGAACAAGTTGTTCCAATGTGTTTTAGAGGGGATAAAACAATCAGGATTATGCGAATATAACATGATGGTACAAAGCAAAAAAAAACACAATTGTAAGCTACAAAGAAAATGTAATCAGCAATTTATATACACTTGCAGAATAAAAAATCAATGTGAGCCTGTGAAAAATAAACATTACCCAGTAAAGCAAAAAAGATAAGTGTGTGTGCAAGACTGAAAATAGCTTCAGTCACGGGGCAGCGACTGCTTGTTCATCTTTTGTTAGGTTATGAATAGGTAGTTTAAATGACAGTACCCCACTGTAGAACAAAAAATATAAGCAAGAGTAAGTCTAGAAAACCTTCGATCGGGGGACAGACCTGTAAATGAGCATTAAAAAAAAAAAAGATTGACATCAGTGTTTTAGATTTTAGAAAATGATTAACTGATTATTACAACTAAAGAAGTCATGTTATTAAAAAGTTACAGCAAATGGTTTTAAAGTCCACAACTGTTGACTTAGGATGTTAAGATCTCCTTTATCCATGATGCTCAAGTTTATCAGTGTTACATTCTTCAGTATTCTTTGGCCATTTAACTTTGTGCAGTTGTCGCATTATCTTATGACTTTTACATCCACTTCATAAGACAGTCTGAACAGACAGATATTACCTATGTAAGCAGCTTGAGAGATGTTGTTTAAATGCTGCATTATGATCAAGAACATGGTAGCGTTGATGTAGAACATTAAACATTGCACGCTGCATTGTTGCAATTGAGCTTCTGACTGAAGGTCAGTTTTTATTAACATTATTCCTATAAAGTCATACAATTGGCTCCAGCTACAATATTAGTGATATAAATATGAATAAACATGTGATTGGATTTGCTCCATTCTGTAAACTTAGTGTACAGTAGGTTAATATTTTAATGCTTTTCTTTTGATTGTGTTTGCAGTTAACACTGTATTTTGAATTTGTAATTTTGTTGCTATTCCATAAAGGATCTACATACTTCCTCTACCAGTGATTAACTGGAGGCCTAAAACTATTAGTGCAAGTATAAAGCTCCACAAGGCTACCAGGAGGCCCTGGAACACAAACTCCTCAAATCTCCTGACCCCTTAAAATTCCATGCAATAATCTGCAAGCGTAGCATACTTAAAAAAAGAGCAATACTGTTTTATTAGTTTGCATGGAGCACCACAAACACAGTGTTCTTTAAAACCCTATGCTTGTTTGACAGACATATAAACATTAACTCTTAAAACCAAGTTTTTCAGTTAAGTCAGACCTGATTAATAAGCCATAACACTGTAAATGTTATTGTGGTTTATTATTTCATGTTTCTTACTAAAATTTTATAGTTTTTATAGCTTAATGACATATGTAAGACCCACAAAGTACAACATTTGATGTAACTTTAAAAAAGATCCTTTATACACAGTGCAATATGCACCTTTTCTTGGGAATAACTTTTAAAGAAACTCATAAGTACAACTTATAGCACGTTTTTTTTTCCTACAAAAAAATGCTGGTTTAATTACTTTTATATTACACAAGTGGTTGATCTGCTAGGTGTTGTGGTTTTGATTTAAATTTGGGAGTTTTTCAGTGTTTTTCACTGTTTTAGTGCTTACTTGTTTGAGTATGTTTTTAGCATGAGTAAAAACTGTTAATGGAGCTTCTGTGGATACTTAACATTTGGAGGCCAGATTAGGAAACATGGACTAAGTGTGGATTGTCCAGCTGGCTCTAACATTGCAATCCCTGCTGAATAGCCTGGACCCACCGGGGCTCATTTATCAGCCTTTATATAAGTCAGATCGACCCCATATGAGAATGCAACAATCCTGGGACAAGATTAAGTTTAATCTAATTTCCTTAAAAAATAAGTGTATGTGTGTTTATGTATGTATGTATGTATGTGTGTATATATATATATATATATATATATATATATATATATGTATATATATATAAATAAATCAGGAAATGCAGGA
>JAVQJG010043716.1:0-11851 GCA_036024015.1 Craterocephalus amniculus | reverse complement strand
GAGTTGCACAGACAAAGGCTACTTTGTAAGAAAAATAGTTTAACAACTGAGGATAAGGGGACACATATACTCGAGACTGGACTCACGTGTTACCTGCGTAGCAGCAGGCGGGGCGGGAGGAGACGTGGATGCAGCTGCCGCTCTCTGCTGTTGCTGCAATGTGCCGCCTTTGCGCTTTCACAACAAAAAGGGCAGGCCTGGCACAGGAGGGCGCGTGTGTGTGGCTGCTGCGTTTAGGGACCTAGATGTCGGGGGAGCGGGTTGGGGGGAGCAAACGTATTACTAACAATATAATAATGACTTAATAATAACTCTGTTAAGGGCACTTACTCGGTCAAGAGGGCAAGGGCAGGTGCTCCAGCACCACCTGACGTCTACCTGTGCACGCCACTGATTGGTTCCTCTTCGTCTTTGGTCGGACACTTCCGACTTCTACCTGCGTGAGTCTCTACCATCTTGGGTGCATGCGCTGCGCCGTAACTCCGCCCTGTGGCAGCTCTTTATAAAGACGGGGGCGCGTGTTCGTACATGGACGTACATGCACGCGCGGCCGGCCCGGCCAGTAAACACAGAGCTGGAGATCAACACACAGAGGCGCTGTGTGACGTCGCGCTATACTCCAGATGAAAATACACACCCGCTTCTTCACAAAAAGATTTTTTAACTCCTTCAGTGTGAAAACAATGAATTTCGCTTTTAGCTCCTTTAACTAACTTCAACATAGATATATATTCATAAAACCAATGTATCCAAAGACAACACTGAATGTTATCATTGATGTGTGTGATCTTTTTACCACTGTGCACTGTTCTTTTTCACCCTCATCTCTTCCTACAGTATGTAACTTCACACTTTGTGGCAAAACCCTCATGACATTCTGCCAAGTGCCAAGCTGTATCAAAGGAGTAATAATAGGGATTTGTCTGTGCAGAGTTCACAGTACAAAAGCTGAATTGATGGATCAGAACAAAGCGAGCTCCCATTCTTCCCATCTGAGGGCTCCAGATAGAGATGTGAGACGCTTCCAACTGACCTCGAGAGTTTTGGATCAGAGTGGCAGCAGATTATCCTCTCCTGTCTATCTGTCCTGCAGATACACAGTACGTAGATGCACACTGTATATACTGCGCAATGCAAACATGCAGGTGACACATGGCAGCACCTGATTAAACAACTTGTAACACCTTGTTTGCAACACAGTGCTGACAGAGAGTTTGCGTTGTGGTGGGGGTGTATTCTATCATTAAATTAAAAAGTTTGTCGCACTCAAAATAAACGTAATGAAATGAACCCATATTCTTATTTACACACCAATTTATATCCACCGTCTTGGGTTAATATAAAAAGCAAACAGTGTTCTATAGAGCATCTACACAATTAATATGTAACTGGTATTCTTTGTCTCTATCTACTGCTAAATTAACAATACAGTTAAGTCTCACTTTCCATATAATTTAATTCCTTGGCCTTGCATCTTTTTGATGCACTCTAAGACTCAGATGTAATTCAAATGATAATCATGATCTCCTTCAGTGAAAAAGAAAAAGAAAACAAATCATTGCTAAAGATATTTGCAGGGCTTTTTGCTGATAAACTGAGCAAACTGCAGGGATTTTTTCATTACAAGGTGATGTTGTGTAGCTGTCGTTCCCACACGGCACTTTAGATGAAATTACTCAGAGTATTTGCAGTTAAGTTGTGTAGAAAATGAAATATTTTCTGCTATTTCATTCGGTGCAATATGCAAACTAGAAAAGACATTCCACAAAATGTGCAATTATATTTGTTTTTACTCAATTTAATTACACATTTCCATTCTCAGGCAGATTCAAGTGCAGATTGAAGGCTATAACTATGAATTAGTATGGTAGTTACAATATAATTACAGCGTAATATGCAATTGGACCATATTAAATTGAATAAACGCTCCAGCAAAATATGTGAGGTCAGAACTTTCAGGCTAGAATGGGCTAATTTCTTTACATATGATTCCAGTGACTAAATTTGTTTTTTTGTACATGTGGGTATCTGCATGTTTCCAGCCAATACACAGCAACAGTGCAGTTGCAGTATAATTAAGTTTCAAAGCATATACAGACCTAGTATAAGGGGAAGTAACTGGCAGAAAATAATAGTAGTGACACAATGCTTTTATTTTGCATTTGCTCCAGTGATGCTGGAGCAGAACAATGTGACAGGAAAACACATTGTTTTGCGAGTATAGTATACAAAACTACCGCAAGCTTTGGCATTCATTGATGATCTGCATGCATAACTCATGTGTTTATTTCTAATAGTGTACATGTATACTAAAACATGCAGCAAAAGGGATCAAGGTCTTCTTTGTTATCTTGTTTTAGTTGCTCCCATCAGTAGCAATAATGGTGTTGAATATGGTTTAACTTTAAAAACATTTATTTAGTTTGTTTATTTTGTCTGTAGTTATCTTTCAAATATTACTGCACTAGGTTAAGGATATCTTATTGGCTAAGTTGAATGCAGGAAAAATGAAATCCTTCCTGAAGAAAGACATTGAATTGTCAATCCACATAACAAACTGAACTAACGGCAGTGAACAAAAGGAGAATTGATTTTCGGCCTAAGTGGAAAATCTTTCACTTTTTTATACAAACCAACAACATATTTCCACACTATGCTATATTTTCCAATGTATTGACAGGTATGCTGTGGCTTATATTATGATTCCACATCCACTCATGTTTTGTCCCCCTACAATCTAATGACGTTGTTCAGCTTCAACATCTTGCTGTTGGAGAATAAACACTGTTGATAAGCTCACTTATGAGGATGGCAATAGACTGCTAATTCATGCAAGAGACCAGGAGTCAAGACCCATCCATCAGTGTTTTTTGCTGTCCCTGCAGTTCTCTTTATACTGGCTTGTGGCTCCTCTCTTCTCCACTGACTCTTAGGTGGTTAAAGGATGAGTGAAGTACACATAGAACAAATATACAGGGTTTATGTAATACACTATACATGCTTAGGGTTGAAAAAAATGCATGTTTGATGCTTCCACATTTTAATATTCATGGATCTCTGCTGAGTTGAGTCACGCACACACTTCTCTTCTGTTCCTGACACACAGCATACACATGCCACAGTACATCGCCACTGCTGTCTTTTAAAGCTGAATTATTTTTGAACTTGTTGACATGCAAAGCATGTAACATTTTCCCTGTGAAACTGGGCTGACTTTGAATTGAATAGATAAAGATGATAAAGAAAAACAAATCAATCATATGAGACCATATCTGGCTTTATATACATTAACGTAGAAAAATGCAGTATATTTGAAAGGCAAAAGCATGCAAATCTTTTGCCGCTACTTGAGCAGTTTCTGCAACTTAACATTTTTGTAACTGTGGATAAATCAACTTGGAAGAATTTCAGTCCAATCTTCTGCACAGAACAGATTCAGCTCTGGGTTGATGATGAGTCTCCTCTCAATCTGTTTAATTCGGGTCCTTTCCCAACACTGCTGTTTCACTATGAACAGAACTTTGTCTTGTAGCCACTTGCAAAACATTTACTTTAATAATTATATTCAGCCAGCTACAAACACAAAAAGTATTATACTAACAATAATATTCATGTTTTTTTTTTAATACAAATGCATTGTTTTTTTCTTTTAAAGCTGCAGACAGACAGTAATGTTCCATTTGACTTTGCAACTCTACAATAAAATATTGGTATGCATGCACAGCTTTGGTTTTTATGATTGATGGTGGGAACATAAACATTAATATAATATGAGTTCACTTGCACATCTGCCTCATTATACTGAATGCACCTAAATCTTATTTATCTTTTTTATATATTGTATTGGTCTTTAAAAAAAAACAAAAACTATAGAATCACATGCTTTTTGTGACTCAGATAAACATAATCTCGTCCTTTTCTTGAGTATATTAATAGCAATTTTAAAACTATCGTGTCATTTGGAGTTTTTTGCCTACTCTTTGGACCGGTAACTTTTCAGTACCACCGTTTCTTTCACTTTAAGCACAATGCAGTATTTATACACAAATGTGAAGTAAATGCATATAAACTTGCGGGAAACAGGGCAGTGCATACAGGTTGGATATAAAAAGTGGGAACATTGTGAATTAACAAGCATCATGCGCAAACTGGGGCTCAATTCTCCTCTGACCCTTGTTTGACTGACATCAGAGACTTATAGACAAGCCTTTGAAACTCGCGTTCACACACGATAAGACACATTCTGCTGTGAGAAGAGAGAGGTCTCATTTGTATACTTGTATGCACATCTTGTCATGCACATGCTATCATGTCTGACAATCAAAAGTAGTTTCTCGCACTGCTGCACTACCAACAGATGGCCATTACCATACTGATACACAGCTCAACTCCAGCGAGGGACTTTTCTCATTTCAGAAGCCAAATCTCATTCACATCATAACACTACATGTACATCTCTGCTCTCCTTAACACTGATAATCAAACTCTGTAAACGTCCTCCTCACAACAGTGAAAATATATGTTAGAAGAGCTTCACTGTTTATGAGCAAACACAGCGCTCTCCTGCTTCGCCCAAATTGCTTCTTCTGCTTCGAGAAATATCTTCATGTGATCACTGTGCCTGCTTGTGTTGTAACTTGTAAGGAGTGGGAGGTGGTCAACTACAATTATACATGTGCCCCGAAACAATCTTCCTTTAAGGGAGCCATTGGGAGAAAACCCTAGGGGGGTGAACAAGCCACAGATGGTGCCCCACACACACACAAAAGCCAGGAGGAAAAAACACCACAAGCACCATATGACTGCCTCTAAAGCTTAACCCAGCACCTTTTTAACTACAAACACATTGAAATTCCGTTCATAAAAAGCCTCTTATCAGAAATTAGCAATTAGCCATCACCTTCACAAGTCTAATTTCTATTTTCTTACTTGATCCCTTTTACACACACAGCGTTTCCTTATTTGTCTCCTTTTATATATTACCGAAAGGAAAACAAACGTATGTGTTTGGGAGCATATTTGATATTCAGTGAACAGCCCTGTCCCTTTGGTTGACCTTGGCCCACTAATATTTCCTTTGGTGAGATGTGCAGATTTGCATTTACCTCACAATCTGAATCATCGTGCATTCACTGCGGCCTGGGAAGTTGGAGAGGAAACTGTTTATCTTCTGGTTTTTACTTTGCCATGAACAGCAACTCCTCATCAGAAGTTATGTAGTTCACTTAAATCCTGCATCTGCATGCTCCCGGAAAAAATTATAATGTTCTTCAAGGGTTGTTAAGAACAACTGACCCAAAAGATGCAGAGCCTGAGGAAGAGATGGGTGGAGTGGAGTTGAATGGGTCACTCATACCACAGTTGAATAGTGATTTATTTTAAATAAAAACTGGAAGCTGGGAGGCATACATGCAGCCTTACTCAATCCACCATGTTGTAAAATACTTTCTTAGTGGTCTTCTTACTCGTCTCCAAGCGTCAGTTGCTAGGACATTACTCTCTATTATAAATCTGTTTCTGGAATCAACATTTTTTTTTACATGCATTTGCTGGAGATAGCTGTTTGTTTCTATTATTTCATCAGTTTCACTCATTTGTTGATTTCCCTTGTTTCATTTTTTTACATTAGACATCCCTGATTCCTCTGTTCCTCAAAGAACAAGTTGTAGAATAACACTTCATTGTTGCTGTTCATTAGAATTCAGTGTATTGTGTAAGATTATCACGCCATGCCCTTTTTTAGACATTATGGGTGCCAAAAATAAAATGAAAAAAAAATAAAACTTGGCAGATGTTGCACATTTATAGCTCTTTGGACACCCTCCTCTCTCCCACAGATGTACTTTAAGACCTAAGTTATCCTTTAAAATATTTTGCTATGAACAATTTTTCCGTCACAAGTACGAAGATAGGGGAGCGAGGACAAGAAGGGGCTGTAATTAGAGAAATGAGATTGCCTTATGCATACAATGTTACATCAAAGAGGATTTAACAATAAAACAATAACATCAATGCTTAGATTCTTTTACTTATTAGGCTGGATCTCGATGACATGACTGTAAAATCTGGGTTGTTGTCTTTGTGCACATTGATTGATATGTTTACCCAGTTATATAACATGGCAACAATGTTAATTAGGTGACAAATGCTGCAATTATTAGTTTCTAGGCTCCTTAGAGTCAGTAAAATGTTATTCTACTGACATGAAGATGAAAGCATAAAATAATAAAGGTCATGGCAGCATGACATTACATTCTAACTGCTTCCCTCGCTTCCACAACTCCCACCCAGTGTTTTTTCTATGCCTCGCCATTAGATGTCTGAGTAGCCCCATGCTGTAAAGTGCCATTTACTGTAATTTGGCCACGTTGAGGTCAGGTCGAACATGATCACTGTGTTGTGAGGCCACTCAGCGTCACAAGAGATAGAGTCCAAGTGCCTGCTACTCTAAGCTCTCCAACAGATGGGACGGGACTACAGAGCATTATGGGTTCCCCAGTTCGTACATTTCACTCAATTTAATCAGAATGCTGGGCCTAATTAATCAGAGTTTGACATTGAGTCCTGTTTTCTCCCTCGCAGACCGTGAACTCCTATCATTTCTCAGCTGTTAGTATTTCATTTCAATTGGAAAACAATTCTAAAACAATCACTGTCTAAGAATTAAAATCAGCAAAGGGAAATACACTCACAGCTGTTTAATGTAATAATGCACGCATCAAGCTCTACTCTGCCATGCGTGACAACCTCATTTGTGTAGGTTGATTGTTTGCGATTCAAACATTCTCTGGAAATGTCTTAAATTATGACTGAGTGCCCCCATGCACTTAAATCCATGTCAGTACTGTATGTCTGTTTGTGTGAGAGCATGAGGCCTGTGGGCATCTGTTTGTACTTGCATATTTTTGTGCAAGTGTGAGTAGATGTGGCTGTAAGGGAGATGAAGTATGAAATGAAGTCACTACATAAAGGGAATAAAAGGTAGAGGTTACAGCTAAGCTACCTTGGGGCCACGGCGGTGCCTCTCAGCATGGGTCGGCAGAGTGTGAGAATTAGCCTCTAATTATATAAATGAAATTAAGCGTTAGTTGTAGTCGAGCATAATGCAACAGTCTAATGAGAAGCAGGTCAGAGAGATGCTGTCACTGATACCTCAAATACTCAGAAAGTCATTAGTATATTTCCCGTCTGTGAGTCGTTACTGTACTTTCCTCTATTTTAGGATCCAGGTAATTTTCAGTTTTAATAAGACTGTTCTAAAAGGTTTCATGAGAGATGAAACCTTTTAGAAATATGTTGTGTGTCTGAGAGGGTGGTCAGCAGCACAAGAGCATTTGTCCTCATTCTGTACACCTCAGACATCCAATCCCACTCTGAGCACTGTCACCTGACTACTACTGATGACTCTGCAGATGTAGGGTGTATCGGTGATGGACAAGAAGCTGAGTGCAGAGGACTGGTCAGTCAGTTTGTGAGATGGGGTGGAAATATTTAAGTAATCTTGATCATAAAGGGAAAGAGATGAGAGGAACAGGTGTAGCAGCACTGTTTACATCCTTGGAGAAGAGGCAGAAGTAGGGGAGGAATAGAAATACCTTGGAGTTCAGCTGGACCGCTGACTAGACTGGAAATGAGAGACTACTTCTTAAGGATGCTGAGATTGTTGTATGTCTGTCTCAAGATGGTCCACATCTTCGTTTTGCATGTTCATCTGAGATGAAGGGATGTGTTGATTCTCTTTTGGATTCTCTTTGGAGGGGAAGGGCTAAGGGGAAGGGGTGAGTACCTCTTTCAGCAGAGGGTTTTCTAATGCAGACTTCAAGGCAGAGAGGTTGGAGGAGTTGTACGCTTTCACATGGGAAAAAAACATGGCGCCAAAAGGCTCTTACAAAAACGTTGCACTTTCATAAATGACGTTAAAAATCTTTCACTGTTGTTAAAAACTTAACGATAAGGTAGATGTTTATCCATGACGGCAACATGCGCCGTCTGACCACCCTACACATGTTTCCAAAATAAAAGTAGTGATGTCATAATTTGTATAAGGGTATTAATTGGGGGATATTATGAATATAATGATATATGACATTTTTATTTCTGTGGTTATGGCTCTTTTTTCTGTTGTTTTTAAACAGCGAGCTACTAGCAGACCAGCCTCCTGATACGGTTCAGGTTAGACAACAGAGGGGTGAAAACATGAACCTTTGCCGTCACACGTCGTTTGGAGGTGAAGGCATAGGGCCAAGGGCTAAGGGGGAGAATTCAGATTGGAGCTTAAAGGATACGACAGATTGACTGGGGGAGTGGGATTTGAACAACCAACTTTTCCAGTCATTGAACAAGCTGCCTAAATCGAGTACAACACAAACATGCGAACACAAAGAAAAAAATCCACACGTGAGTGACAGCAACATGCACATGCAAAATGACTTCATTTGTCTTCCCTGTCTTACAACATTCTTCCTCACTCTGGCCTCACTTCAGAAACACCTGCAACCTTCATTTTAAATAGCAAAAAATATCCCACTGTGCTGCTTCTTCATCTTTAGGATACTAAAATCCCAGATGGCTGAAAAACCTAAAAAATAAGAAAAGAGTAGGTTTCATGTAGTAAGATCAAAGATATGTACCCTATTTTTTTTTTTAGATATTCTCCAAAAGTATTGTACTGCACCATGAATAAAACGGATTAATTTATCCATACACTTACAACTACAGTAGTACACTTTATGAGGTCATTTATTTATACGCTTTTTAGCATTTATGTTTGCTTTCCCTAACAGTCCCTTCAGTATATTGCAACACCAACATGCACAACATGCTCCTAAAATGCTGCTGCTTTAAATTTTTATGTTTGCATGTGGAAACAAAATCAGGGGAGCAGTAAGAGTGAAGAGTAGTGAAGGATAAAAAAAAAGAAAACCTTTTCGAATCTTGACATCAAAATTGCAAGTGGACAGTGCGTTTTTTGTGGGCCTGAAAAATAATCAAGAAGAAAGTTCTTTCCTCAAAGTCTTGTTTTTTTACTGAACGTTTCCAGGGATTTGGGTTAAAATGGTTCGCACATCTCAGATCGTTGATTCTGAGAAAAACTCGGTGGTTGTTTTTCCGAGAAGCTTCCCTCATTCCGGGTAATATGTTTGGAGTGCTTTCTGTGGTGATAATAAAATATCTTACAACTCAAAACTATAATTACACCTCAGGATTTCTGTATTCCACAATGAACAGGCCGTTTGAGTTTTCACTTGATTTTTCCTTTGAACCATGGTCTCAATGGAAATTAGAAAATTTCTGAAAAGCAAGAACTCCATAAGCAGGAGTCCTGCACAATTACTGGGCACATCATGTTTATGACACCCAGTTTGTTACAAATATTAGTTTTTGGGCAAATGCTATGGTTCTCCAGCTAAATTTCTAGTGTTAAAAACTCTGACAATGTTGGGATGAATTAAAATGTCTAAAACACAAAAGGGGAAAACCCTACTGTGAGTTGAAAGGCAACCTTTGTAATATCAACAAATGCTGTCCTGAGAAATATGTGAGAATTAGGAGGAGCTCTCTCAGACGAGATCCAGCACCGGACAGAATGATGTTCAGATAAGAATCTTGTCCTGAACACCAGCATGACCAAGGAGGTCATTGTGGTGTTTAGAAGATCCAGGAGGATGGAACACACCTCTTTCCTAGTCCATGTGGAGGACATCAAGTTCCTGGGCATCCACATCCCATCTGACCTCACCTGGTATACCTCGCACCTGGTGAAGAAGGCCCAACAAAGGCTCTTCTTCTTTAGGAAGCTCAGTAGGACTGGACTCTCCCCTCAGCTTCTTACCAACTTCTACAGAGCCGCCATAGAAAGCCTCCTCTATCTAAGTGCGGCTGTGTGGAACAGGAGCTGCACTGCACAGCACAGGAAGGACTTGGCCCGGGTGATGAAACAGCACAGGGGGTGGTGGGGAGTCCTCTCCTGCTCCTGGACTCAATATACAACAGCCGAGTCCAGAGGAGGGCCAGTCGTCTAGCCACAGACCCCCCCACCCAGGACCTACCCGGGATACCAGCTGTTTGTGCCTCTTTCCTCTGGAAGGAGGTGCAGGAACATCAGAACCTACACCAACAGACAGAAACACAGCTTCCTTCCTAGAGCTGTGAAATCCATCACCCCTTCTTCTCATTTTTCTTTTTTTAACATTGTAGTTTTATTAGAAATACTTGAATGGATGCCCAGAAACACTGAGAGATACTCCTTTTCTTGAATGGTCGATTTTACGTCCAGGGTGTGAAATATGAAGAAACACTGAGATGAAAACATTAGAAATGCTGTTCATGATTACAACATATGGCTTTGGTTATCATGAAAAAATGTGTAGCATGTGAAGAGCAAATGATGAATGAGCTTACAGATTTGTGTCTAAGAGGAGGTCTTATCTGGAGGTGACATCTTCTCATGCTTGCTTAAGATCTTACTGAATGACTGCTGTGTCCTCCAGCTAGTGGGGACGGCAACATAATCTTTGTCAGAGCTCAGTAATATTCAAGTCTCTATATTTCCGGCACCCTTGGGTCTTTGTGCTTTCTCAAGCTTTTTCTTTCTGTATCTGAATAGGTGCAAGCACGTTTTCTCCCTCACTTGTCACTGCACTGTCGCTTCAGATTCTTACGTCTTCGCTGCCATAGAGCAGCTTCTCTGTATTTTCAGCCATTCTTTTTTGACCACTTTCTGTTGGGAGATGATTGCTTTGTGTTTGAGCTGAAGAAAGCGTGACAAAGAAGACTCTGCTAAAGAGAAGTGATGATCTGCCTTTACAGTTTATTTTACAGGTTAGCTGAATCTTAATTGAGATCTGTATTTGACAGCCGTTTTACCATTTAGATCCGAAAAGAAATTCACCTTGAAGATATAGAGTTTGCATACAAATGAATAGTCAGTGGTCCATTCATCTGCCCATTCACGTGGAATGAAACGTTACAGCCAACTGGATTGAACTGAGTAACATAAACCGAAAACACATTCATTTTACAGATTGCAAAAGCAGTTCACAAGACTGATATGTCAAACAGTTGGGTGACCATAGCTTGGTCATTCAGGTGGAAGTAGGACAGTTTGATCCTGAACCCATTCACATGGAAAAGTGTCTATCGTGCACCCCTGGCAGCGCTTTCTATTAAAAATCATTGCACGAATGTGTATGTTGGGTGAATGAGAAACACTGTTAAGAAGTTTCTAAACAGTAATTTTAAAGACCTTTCTGGTCGATCATTGCTTGTTTTGGATGCTTTGTTTTGAGAGCAAATGGACTAAAATGTTAGATGTTGTTCAGATTAATCTAAAATATTATTATTATGGAGAGCAATTATGTTTTTTCACCGATAAAAGATGGATTTGAAGCAAAAAAGTGAAATAGGAGCAAATTGAAGTTTGTTGCTTTTGACCAGATAATTGCCTGTTAAAGGAGAAGTCCACTTTTTTGCAAGTGGGGCCTTAATTGTGATGTAAACTGAAGTATACTGGACACCTATGGTACTTTTTGGAGATTTGGAACCTTCCCTGAGATATTTGTTTCAAACGGGAAACACCAAAACGCCATACGTGGAACAGTTTTGGGCGTGCGTTTGCGATACTAAATCAGTTAAAAATCAACTATTTTTTAAAATGTCTGTGTAAATACCGTAGTATTCATTCCGTCCCAGTGCCTTTTGGAATTTTTACGCTCCTGGGCTGAGATTAAAATGCTATTTTTAACAGCGTCGGGGGCGTGACGTCACTTCCGCTATGTGTCCAATCTATGTAGTTGAAAAGTTAGCCTCCGTTAGCTTCCCGGTGCTTTCTTCTGAACGCCCGCTGTACTAA
>JAVQJG010043695.1:0-10621 GCA_036024015.1 Craterocephalus amniculus | reverse complement strand
AGTGTGGCAGAATCCTCTTTTTATTCGGTCTAAATTAAGGGTTTCAGAACAATGACAGCCACGGTCTGAAAATTAATAAATGAATGCAGCAAAAAAATAGAGGAGGCTGTGCTTCCCTTTGCTTCTGGGAGAAAACGCCACTGTTAAACACATGAAAAATATGAACATGTCATCCAAAATGGAAGTAAAAATTATAGTGGCAGTGTGTAGATATCTGCTATGTAAATAAATCAAAATTCTTTAAATTCGTTAAAAAAGGGTATTGGAAAATGTCCATATCATTCAGTATCTGTCTGCGCTCAGGCCACTTTATTACTTAAATTGGCCACTATGTGACTCTCTAAAACCAGAGTTCAGCAACAGCTGACAAGTCAAAAAAATTCAGTGTGTTGTAATAAATAAAAGGATGTTTGTCAGTTATGTGTTGTGTTTAACTGGCTTGTCAGATCTTGAAAGGTAGAAGCGAGGAGACTGGCAGACGTGGATTAAAAGGAGCTACATTAGTTAGCTTACTGACAGGTATCGTTCTTTATCTAACTACTCTCCTGGAAGTTGTCTGTGCAAGTCAGTAGCCTACTTACCAAAGGCAGATGGACAGATACATTGTTGCTGAAATAGATCATCTGTAGATTGTATGCTGGAGGAATATGCGAGTCGATCCTGCCCATCAAATCATCAAATTGGGTCATCCGGGCGTAACTCCTGGATTAAGTGATGTAATTCACCAGGCTCTCAGCTCCTCTGGAGTATCAGTTGGACCTAAACACAGTCACATCTTCGTTTTCCAACACCCCAGCAGGTAAAACTCCCACAGAGTACTCAAAATAACCAGGCTGCAACATTTGTTGGTGGCGGAAGGCAAAAGAAACAACCCTTCCCACTCCAGAAAGTTAAACTTAATATGCAAATTAAGTGTTTTATTCTTGCAAATTATACACTCCATTCGGGAAAATACTACACTCTATTACCATGTATAATTCACCCATATCAAGGGAGTAAACATCAAGTACCTGGGTGTTGAAATGCAGGCGCATATGGGAATTGACATAGTCAGTGTGAACACAGGTTAATGTTCAGTGTTGGAAAAAGGATAACAGCAGCATCTCTTTACTGCATGAAATAGAAGTAGTAATAAACATTGATGGTTTACGGAACAGTTATTAACATTTGCCCAAAAATTACTCAAAAGATCACCTTTGGTCTATAGCAAATGTTTACTATTAAAACAAACAGCTGTAATATCGGTCTCAAAAATAAATAAGGCATGATAAAAATAGTTAATAGCCCATATTTACGTACAAAAATAGAGCAAAGAAAACATATCAGGCCAATACAGCCTTTATGCAATCAAACTCAGTCTTCATTTTCCAGGAGCATCCTCTAAGGTTGTTTTTTTTTTGTTTTGTTTTAGTTTGGTTATTTAAATTTAAAACCTTTAGAAAGTAAAAAAAACCCAGCCAGCCATCCTTTTGTAGGATTTGCATGATTTCATCTCAACATCAACAATCTCTTTCCTTTTTGTTCCCTTCATCCAGTCTCCCTCTTTTTCTCTCCTCAACATCTCTCTCATCCTGCCATGCCTAACACCATAGATCCTCTCATCCTGTCCTCTCTCCTCCTACCCATTCTCTGGCCCATTAAGAGCTATCATGAAGCTAATAGCCCATTTGATCAGCTCTCTGTGGACCTGGAACTAGAAGCTTTTAGCAGTCTGATCTTTCAACAAGACAGACGGGAGATACAGTATGTGTGTGGAATAATACACCTGGTGTTGTCTGCCCTTACTGGCCCGAATGTCTTTTTCAGTGCAGTCTGTTGGTCTGACCATCTTAGGAAATAGATCGGATGCAAGTTTTCCCTTGCTTAATGTTTATTATCATTTTCTTTACTGTGAGGAACATGCTTCAAGGCAGGATGGTTCTTTCCAACAACCCTGAAGAAATTGTTATAGAAAATAGGAAAATTCAAGTTCAGCCATTATAATTAAGTATTATTAGTACTTGAGCTTCTTTAAAAGTGTAAATCCAAGGCCTTACATGATAATGCTGTGAGAGCAAGATGCTAGATCTATGCTGCGATTCAGCTTCTCATGGTGACAAAGTGTCTGGAGCTCCACCAAGTTTTGAGGACAGACTCCACAGTGGAATTTTCTTGCTACATGGGGTGCAGTGGAGATGTGCAAAGTCACATTGGAAGCTCCTGACTATGACAATTTCACTACCCTCTCCCCAAACCATACAGGGCCTGTGCACTCTGCAAGCTGTGTGAACAAAGCAACAACAACAATAGCGGTTCCCAGTGTTGTTCTTGTGCTCCTACATCTTTTCCAAGTTATTTGGCCTCTTTAAAAAAACTTACTCATCATTCACCATGAATTAAGCCAGCAAATATGTTGTCTTTTAGTTTAATAAGGGTGTAGAAGGAACTGGGGCAATCTTGGAGTGTATTGTTGCAACTTAGTTTTAACTGCTGTCTAAACCTCTGGCATGCGTAATACATCGTATTCACTCAAACTGCAGTTGTGTCAGTGGCAATCATATTAATTCCGTAATCATATGAATACTGTTTTTTTCTATCCCCTATAGGGGAAAAAAAGCAAAGTTGGTAGCAGTGTTTTCATGTAAACGAGGCCTAACTGTGCGTTCAGACCAAAAGCGGCAAGAACGCCCGAGGCAAGGTGAGAAAGCGGGCAGGGTCCAAAGTGGTAAAATATTTTGGCCGCTTTAGCCGCTCGACACGTGACTGACGTCCAAGTTAGATGGCTCTACTCATTTAAAGGAGCCGCAAAGCGAGTTCTTGCTGCTGTAGTTCCTTCATGCAGAGTTGCATAGGACGTTTTGCATGGTCATTATATATAGAAAAAAAATCTCAGATCATGAACATAAATCAGAATAACAATTTAATTAATCACAAGCCGATTGACATATGCTTAGCTGCGCTTTGAGATGTTCCAGCTGAGACATGGTTATGAGCCGCATTTGCACCCGTGTGTGCCTATGGACCTAAAGAAATATACCCCGGAGCGGGAAAAAATAATAATATTGTGGCCAAAAAATGTTTTGTTTTTTCTGTTATTTCTCTGAGGGGGGTGAGGAGGTTGGGAAATAAAAGTAATTCCCGGGCACAATTATTATTAACACGGTCGACATAAATATGCACGTTTAACCCTTAAATCATAAATGTGGTCTGACATGGCTATGATGTGCTGCTGACTATACATCCAAAGAAGACGCCGCCGCCACCGGTTTGTGGGCGCATGAGATTCTCCGGTGTGGTGAGGAGCCGGTGGATTTCATGGGTTGGTGCTGGAGCTGCAGCTGGACAGAGAGCGGTTCTTTGTGTGACGTCCAGCAGTTTGACAGTTCGCTAGCGGCGATCGGACCGCTTGTCCAGAGGACCATCTCCCGCTGTCCATCTCCACAGCTTGCACGCTGTTGCCAGCATATGTATGTGTGTGAGCATCGCGAGCTACGCCGCAGTCAGTATCGCCAGGGCAGTTTGGGATGTGTTAGTGCTAAAATTCACAGCAGCACTCAAATTTTATATTTATTTTGGTCCTGGTTGCAAAAAAGACGAACATCATAAAGGGTGGATGACCCGAACAGGTTCTCAGCCTCCCGGCTTAATGACAGAACGAGTGTGTTGTAGGAACCAGAGCTACATGCCGTGTTCTCTGGAGCCCGCTCCATCGAAGGACACTGTATCTGATTGGTTGCGGCCGGTTGCCGCTGACCGGCATCATAGCTCATTACCATAAAGTTAACTGAGTTTTAACTTCTAATCTGGTGCCGCTTTGGACGCTTTTGCCGCTCTGGCCGCCCAAGACGCGCGGCAGCCGGCGGCAAAAGCATTGGCCGCTCAAGACGCCCGGTTCTCATTGGAAATGTATTGACTTCCGGTGTCTTTGCCACTTTTGGTCTGAACGCACAGTAAAGGTCTCTCGTACATTCAAATTTATGATCTTTCATTGACATTATCTAGCCCAAAAATTTTGTGAATGCAACCTTTGGATTTAAATCTTACTAAATGCCTCCTTTACTACGGCTCCTTTTATAATAACATTTATATATTAAAGTGACTGGTTTACCACCATTGAACTCAGCGCCGATCACATGACAAACCTAATTTTCGCTTCAATAAAAAGGACTTTTAAGGATGGACAAAGGGAAGGTAAGGGGTGGGTTGTGTTGGTGCGAGGAGGAAGATGGAGGGCATTCAGAGGGGGAGGGGAGGCTGGGGGCAGACTGACTTTGAGAGGAAACCCAACCAGACCAGAGCCCCAATTAAACAACTCTGCTAAAAATAAGACAAGGGAGGCTTCTTCTGATAACAAAACAAACAACTCACACACACAGGTTGATGGACAGCAGGACACACACACAATGCCTGGCCACATACTCTCTGCTGTTAACTGTTAAATCATCCCTGTTCAGCTCTGAGTGGGTGGGTGAGTGCCTCACAGTTCAACTGTACAAGTGAGTTTCATATCACTTGAATTCATTCATTTCATGGTTGTTCCCCCCTTTTTTGGTGGTGGGGGTTTTCTTCATGATGCACTTTGATGATGCACAGCTCAGGTATTAAGCTTAAAATCATTCACTCAACGTTTCGCTGTTTTGTAAAAGTTATCTGAATGTCTTCTCTAAATTTCCTATTTCTAGGGGACATCACCACAGGCGTCTGTCCTTCTGGATTTGGTCGATTGCCCTTCTACTGGCTCTGGGTGAACTCTTTTCAAAAGCTGGGGAGAAAGGTTCAGTGATATATAAATTAGAAGATTTTATCATGCCAAGATTATGTCACAGAATGTAGTGAGGTTATTTCCATCTCATAGTTTTAGTTGAGTTGAAGGGACGTCTGGTAAAGTGCAACGCTTCTTCTTTTCCCTCAGCATGTCTGGTGTCAGATGTTAAGTTTCCAACATTAACAGGCACAGTAAAGCTTTGGTCCCTCTGTAGTTGAAGAAGGAAAGTCAATGTACTTTAGGCAAAAAACACTTAATGGTTGTTTAGATCGTTATATCCACGTAACTGGGTCATAATCGCTGTGTTGTAATACCCCCAACTTTTTATTTGGCGACACTATAGCGCTGGCCATGGCTGAGGGGACGCTGAGTTAACCGGTCTTTCAGTAATCTTGTCATATTGGCTTCTCCAGAGCTTTGCCATGTAACAAAGGGTTAGGGTTGGAGGCAGAAATTGTACGGCACACAGTGTTTGTGTTGCTGCACCTGCAGCCAGGTCGTGTGGCCTGGTCATGAGCGTGTTGGCACAGGGTAAGACACAGCCTAGCAGGGGGGTAGCAGCAGAGGCAGGGCAGACAGAGTGACAGCAGACCCATGGTACTCCAGCGAGAGCAGGCGCGGGCTGGAACACAGGAGCAAGGTCGGTCAGCGCAGTTATCTTCGTCATCTTGAGCAGAACAGTGATAGAAGAGTCCTTTAACACAACACAGGCATGTGCCGTACTCCACAGCATTTTCTGCTGAACACAAACAACGCTGTCCACAGGCCCAGTAGGAGGGGAGGCGGCGAGGGGTGCAGCACTCGTGGCATTTACAACGACCACAGCGCTCACAGATAAAGAGATGAAGACTGAGTTCCATCTCGTCCTCTGTCAGCCGTTTACCCAATGAAGCATCAGACGTAATTTCTCCTTTAGGCTGAGAATGGACCACTGAACCCAAGCCGGAGTGAGATGGCGTCAAACCTGACAGTAGCCGCTGGTCTGATGTGGCACTGGTCCGAGACATGGAGGAGCTAATAGTACTGGAACGGCTCAGGTGGGAAAGATGATTGTGGTGCTGCTGACTTTGGCTGTGGGATAGGGCAGAGGGGTTATAGATGTATGCGCCATGAGGATAATGGTCCTCATGAGAAAAAAAAAATCCTGACTGGGATGTCTGTTCAAACACTACCGGCCGCTCCAAATAGTCGTTGTTGGCCCGGATGGCCCGGACCTGGTCAAGCGACAGCACTGAGTTCAGCTCCATTCTCAAGGAATGAGTAGGGTCCATTCTGGTGAGCCAGCTGGGTGGCACCAAGGCCAAAGAGCTCCCAGCACTCAAGGTACATCAGATACACCTGCAAAGACACAGAGAAACAAGAAACAGTTGCTGTTATCCATCAAAATATTGTGTCAGCTATTGACCATTTGCGGCTACGTAACAAAAAACACGTGACCATATACTGCCACACCACAATGGTAGACAAACTTAGTAGGCTTAAGCATAGAGAGTACTGCAAGTGAAAGTGTGGAAAACTTTTGATTTTCTTAAAATATTAATTAGTGTGAAGCACAATGTCTATGTAACCAATATTATCGATTGTGTAGCTGTGGTTGCAGACAAGAAAAGAAATCAAATATGTCCTTTAATTAATTCCAGCTGACCCCGAAAGGAAATAAATGTGGATTGCAGCAGAGGACAGTCTGTGTATGATCCGTCCATGATATCTTTTTTTTTTTTAATCTTATTTTCTGATCCAAACAAATTATAAACAGGGAAACCAAAACTAAATAATACATCTGATTTACATTTGATTTTCTGCAATGTGCCAGAAAATGATGTTCTGCCAGAATGTGAAAAGGTTGCAGGTCGTTCACTAGTGATGGGAAGACCGGATCTTTTTAATGACTCGGATCATTGTGTCTCGAACAGTAAATTGAAAAAATCTTGAGCTAATTATTTCGTTCATTTTAACAGCAGGTGTCGCAATTGTCCACTTTTAGGTGTTGTAAACAAGGCGGCAGTTCTCCAACACTAAAATACAGAAGATAACATGGTTTGCTGCTTCAGCTGACATTAACACACAAGACGCCACGAGCAATTCAAACCATTCGAAACCTAGAAAAGTATATACACACCACAATAAAATTATGTGTGTCCTGTATCCTCGCTGCCATCATTGTTTAACAATGCGACGGTGACTGGGTAGCTGTCACGTGACAAATGAACAAGAGACCGATCCGAGATGTTGGATCAATGCTGGCCACCAGCCAGAGTTGTCGGTCACATGACAAAGAGTGAATCTACAGCTCCTCACAGCCTTGAGCTGTGAATGATATAACAGTCCGAGCAGCCGGTCACATGACAGCTGGGCAGAGGAAGAGTGAACCTAAAACTACTTTTGACATTTAGTGGGGATTTGTGATGCGTTTGGCCCTCCTTTACTCATCCAATGTTAAACAGTTATGATTTCATGAATTAATAATGTGTTATGTTATCTTATTATTTTGTGGCAGAGTATGAAACAAAAATGAATAATATATAACGTATTATTTTTGTATTTATTTACAAACACACTTTACATTATACACACAATAGCACATCTACAAGATCTGAAGACCAGTAAATAATCAGATATCATTAATTTCCTTGCTCATCTCTTAGCCACAACCCCGTAGCTGAGCCACAGCTGTCACGTGACAAATGTGAAAGAACAATCTATTCACGTCGTGATCCGTTTGAATGATTAATGAATGTACTGTAGAGCCTGCTGCTGCCACACAGCCTGAGCGGTCTGGCTGTCACGTGAAAAAAGAACTGAGACCTGCGAACGGAGGTATTTGAGTGAGTCGTGAACAAATCATTTCTGTTTCCTGTCATGCTGCTGACGCATCTTCTACCAAGTGGCAACTGGCAAGAGAAGGTACTGAAAATGAACAAATCGCTCACTGACAGGACTCATTACTCCCGACTCATATTAAAGATTAGTTCATTTTGAACGAAACGTTCATGAAAGTTATATCACTATCGCTCAGGTCTTCTCGGTTTTTTGGGTCCACTGCTGTTCCTTGGCACAAAACCAACGTGACACTAAAATCCATGTGACAATGCGTTCACTTTAACAGAAAACGTATGTTTTGCTTAACGTTTGTAGTTTAACAGACTTATTATAAGAGCAGATGAAGAGATGTGCTATAATAAGAAATGTTATTTGGACATGTTGCGCAATTTGACCTGAGCATGGAGAGAAACTGAACAACCCGTGGCCACTTGATCTGTTTCTGGCAGATAATCACTTCTAATCGTAGATATAATGTGTATAGATTTTATCCGCTTAAATAGACCAGTGATGATCTGGAGCTATACTGTTTTACATCTGGAAAAGGAATCATGGTACCAGTATGCCCAATCATACTGTGCAGTCAATAGAAAAGGTTAATGCTTCATGACCCTGTTCATACTGCCTGCCAGTAAAATCTACAAAAGAATACTGAGGAATGAACTGAAACACTGGGCACGAATGTCTATGCTAGATATGCATCCAATCTGACCCAATCCAATTCACTTTATTTGTAAAGCACATTTAAAACAGAACAACTCTCCAAAGTGCTCCACAATGAAACAATATCATTAATGCAATAAAAATGCAATAAAATAAAATAAATAGATCAATTAAAATCAATAATAAAAACAATTATGCTTTCAATGCAGCAGTGTGGGAGGATTATGGATAATATAAGACCAGTGATATTTTTGCGTGTAGCAAACAGGATAGCTAGCCACACTCAAGACTGGGAGGGATTATATTCAGTTGGCTTTAATTTTTCCATATTCTTGCTAATATTTTTCCAGATGATTGGTGTTGTCAGGAATAAAACATCAACTGGAATCATTTATGCTGCTATTTTCGGGGCTGGGAGAAAGGAAAACAAAGAAAGCATCCTAACAAATGCTAGTAAATATACTTCAAGGGAAGCTTGCCTAACAATGTGTCAGATATGAGAGTTCACCAAGCGGCAACCTCCCGCTAGGAAAAGTGATACACATGCGGAAGTGCAAAACATTGCAGTTCCCTCCTCATCCGCTAGGGGCTGGCTCCAAAACAGAGCAACGTCCCATTGGCTCCCATGTTAAAAACGCAAACTCTACAGCACAATTAAATATGTTTACTGCCTGGTACAAAAAAACATTTTATGATTAAAATGTGAGGTTTACCTTCATGACAACTGTGGGGGGAGTGAAAAAAATTCTAACTCCTCCATTTAGATGTTATTTAATCCTAAAGTTCCTCATAATTAGGGGCGTGTCCTTTTGAATGACAGGTACCGGATATCCAGGAAAACAAGGCCTAGGGTAGCACAACCGGGGTTTTTAGCCACTAACAACGCTTCATATCTTTATCCAGCCTTCCTTCGTTGGCTGGTTAGCTCCCGTTAGCTCTGGGGTTAGCTCTGTTAGCTTGTAGGTCGGAGTTTGATGGGTGTCAATCATCCCTCTCCACGCTCTCAACTCCGCTCTCATTGGCCATTTTTGGGCTTAGTCACGAGACTCATGACGATGTCAAGATGGCGGAGGAAGGAACTGCCCAATTAGCTTCTTTTCAGCTGACCAGAATCCTATGGGTCACATGGTTTTAGGGTTTGTCCATTATTTTTTACAGTCTATGGAGTTCAAGTGATTCGTGATGCCACATGCAATTGGTCAATAAATTATACATTTTATCTAATCAGGCTCATTGAATTTTTATGGGGGCATGCTAGCAGGAGAGAAAAGCAAGAATAAGTATCTGATAACAAAAGCATGGATCATTGACAGCGGGCACAGCAACACATACAGTGAACAGGAGTGCATATATTGTTTTACAAATATTTAAGCAGTGCAGAAGCACAACATTAGCCATGTCATTGTGACTGCTGAGGCTCTCTATCGTTGCCCGATCTGTATTTCTGCCTGATCTGTAATTGTGTGAACTGAGCATGCGCATCACGTCCGCCATCTTGGACACCGAAATATGGCAACACCAGCTATTCAGATCTATTTGGTAAACGCATTTTTGCTTCTTCCTGGTACTTGTTATCATTTTCAATGTTCTGGTTGTATCGGCACGTTTTCTCCTCCTCTTACCATTAACAAACTGACACTTAACATTGATGGAAAAAACCCAATAAACTGGCGCTCAGAACATTTCCTTTATTAGACAGATGGATGAGACGAGGAGCCCCGCCACCGTCATGTAATGAGATACTTAAAGGAGCTAAAAGCGAAATTCATTGTTTTCACACTGAATGAACTAAAAAATCTTTTTGTGAAGAATCGGGTGTGTATTGTCATCTGGAGTATAGCGCGACGTCACTCAGCGCCTCTGTGTGTTCTCCAGCACGGCCCGGCCGTGTGTGCATGTACGTCCATTTTACGAACATGCGCACACGCGCCCCGTCGTTATAAACAGCCGCCACAGGCCGGAGTTACGGCGCAACACCAGCACTCAAGATGACTCACGGCGGTAGTAGTGGGAAGCGTCGGACCGAAGATGATGAGGAGCCAATATTAACTTCAAGAAACAACGTTATTTTTCAAGGGACAGAACGCAGAGAGACCGAAAAGGACTCCAGTCGTCCACGTCTCTTTTTTCCTCTTCCACAGATGGTAGCCACTCGCTGCTACCTGCCGCTGCAGACAGGCTGCTGCTGCTCTAAGAAGTTGCATCAAAATAAAGATGGCTTGCTTTAAAGTTTTTATGTTTTGGATCATAACAATGAATAATTAGAATCAGCTGAGGTTCTTAGCTGAGCTCATGTTGTATTGCACAAGCACACCACATCTTGAACTAGTCATATTTGCATTAGTTTTAGAAAATATATAATTATACTGTTTTTAGGCCTACATAATTTTAAAC
>JAVQJG010043694.1:0-26101 GCA_036024015.1 Craterocephalus amniculus | reverse complement strand
GATGCGCAAGGAGCCTGAAAACGCACCAAAAACGCACGAAATTGACGCAGAAGACGGACGAAACTTTCCGTGCGTGTGCGTATCCGTCATCTGCGTCGAGCATAAATGGGCCTTTACTGAAAAAATGTTTGTGTTGATTCAGTTACTCTTCACAAGTTTATATGTTGAGGTCAACACTCTTTTCTTTGGTAAAACTGAAGGAGTAAACACATCAGTTTATTCGGTCGCATGTATTTGTTGTTGTTTGCTTGGAACATAAGAGTGTGTGCAGTTACGTCCAGATTTGACCATTGGCTGAATTCTGACTGTTAGGATGTTCTGGTCTCTGTATTTTGTGAGTATATGTATGATGCACAGTAGTACTAGTGTCTTTAAAAAGTTCCATTGTTACATGTAAAGGATTGCCAAATATTGAAACCTTTCATATTTATACCTTCTTCGGTTCTGTCTGAACAATTGTGTGTTTACAGTAATGCCGGACTGAATGTTTGATTATCAATGTACAGACATTTATGTTTTTATCCTTTAATTTCTGTCTCTTGTGACGGGATAAATGTTGTGTTGTCCTGGTAGGTTTGGCAGCATGCTAAACAACGGAGACAATTAAAGTTGTGTTGTCATAAATCATTTTTTTTTCTGAATTGTTTTTATTGGGGTGTTGGGGTGTTTCTCCTTCGAACATCTCGAGTTAAATTTCGAATCATTGATTTGCAATGTGTGTATATATATAATTATATATATATAAGAGATAAATAGATAAAGCAGTTAACAGTAGTGTTCTTTCTAAGGAAGAAGAATATTTGGGACGAAATGTTCAAGGGAAAGATGCCAAAACAAATTCATAGTAGGAGCCACGCACACACATTCCTGTTATTCTTCTAGAGAAAAAAATTGACTTTCATGTTCTCAAAGCAATAACTGGTGGCCTTGAGGAACTCCAGTGTAATGTTTGGTAGGATTAATGAAAATATAAGGAAATATGGATGATACAGCTGTTCTAGGAAGTCATTTCTTCTAGTATAAGAGAAATACAGTAAGTAGGCAAGCTGATACAGATGTGCCACTATAAGAGCTCATTAGTTGTATTCAATAAAACCACAAAGGCCACTTACAAGTAAATTGATATTTTTGCTTAAAGATATCTTTGTGAACATGCTGCTGTTCTGTGGTAATTTAGACATAATAAACAGAGGCTGCTCAGCTCTGGTGTGTGCATAGTTGGAGTGGCCATCTCTCCCTTGTGAACATGGCCCATTTTGCCTCTGGTACTTTCTCCCTTTTAGACTTAGAAGCACCTTACTCAAATGCATAACTCATACATTTTTAACAGGTCCAGTTTCTGGCACAGGAAAAACAAAATAGACTAACAATAAACCCCCAACCATGCCTGAATAGCTTCATGCGCAATTGCTGGCACTGTTTCGCTAAAGGATGCCCGACTGAGCGTTTGGGTGATAACACAGCAGCTTTAGACCACAGACTCTGTCTTTCTGTAAAATCCTTGAGTGATTAATCGGTTATGTGTTGTTATTCACGAGTTTTTTTTCCCTTAAAAGTATCAAGATTGTCTATCGTCCAGAACCTCTTTCACAGGCAGCACCATTAATAGCCGAATCATGAGCGAGCTTCTCTGAGGAGCAGATAATCATCACATATCACACAGGACAAGACAAGAATGCCCACTGTAACTAAATCGTGGTCTGGAAACATTCTAGACATAGGAATTTCACTTTTTCCTTCAGTTTTTGCCCACAGTGAATGTGGAAAATTGTAAAACAATGAGGCCTTCAAGATTGAGACCTTAGAAAATGAAGCTTCTTCTCCTTTGATTAATAACAATGTGTCACTATGTTAATCATGCTGTTAAACATTGGTTAGACTACTGCGTGATACTTTGTAGACTCTGCAGTTCTGTGGGGTGTACATGTGACTTCTCTGAACAAATAAATGTGGTCTTTTTTCTGTTTATCCAGATAATCTTTTAGACTAAGATGTAACAAAAGTCACGAATGTTGAGATTCTGGATGTTTTTGTATGCTGATATTTGCCAGAAAAAGGAAATACAGTAAGAATTCCCTTTCAGTTTTTTTTTATTTCTTTGTTAGTTTGTTGTAAAAACCGTAAAAGGATGATGCCACATCTGTGACAGTAGTTAGTCTGCTGACTTTGCATCCTGAGAAAACTGATGTAGGAAAACATTTCAGCATTGCAGCGCCTTTGCCTTTGCTTCGGACTTCGTCGTTTTATCCTGATGTGACTTTGCCTGCTGTCCTCGTAATGAAACAGTGTTCTGTTGTTGAAATGGCAGGAAAAGTAGGGCATGAGGCAGTCTATTAAGATTTAATGGTGGATGATGCAAAGGTGAGGAAACGGCTGTGGTTAGCTTGTGCATCTGTTAATAAGTTTTTGTAAAGAATAGGTGATGAATCTGAATTTATCTTGCATTTGCTTGATTAGAAATATAACCAAAAGTGGCTCTTTTATTAATTTATTTACATTTTTCTTTTCTTTTTAAAGCACTAGACCTACTAATGCATTTACAATTTCCTCTCTGATTGAATTCCCTCCCATAAACTGAACCAAATGTTGCAGTCTGGGTTGTTTGCTTAGGAAGCAGAGCTTGTGGCAAGCCTGATAAATGTCACTCCATGTTGTCTTGACATCTCAGCGGTGTCCTTTAGCACAGAGAAAGGATAACAGAATGACACGTCAGCTATTGTGTTGAGTCAGAGAAAATAAGGTGCATAAACAACAAAGGGGCTCGCTGCAAAGCTTTCTCATGGAAACCCTTCTGTTGCTTTATTCCCAGCTTTTGGCACAGGCAACTGCACAGACCAGGGCTTTTCCAACTTTAGGCTTATCCCCCGCAAAGAGATTATTCTTTAGTTAGAAGATCATGTTTTGTCCTGTGTGTTCACTCACTTTATAAAGTTTCTTTTTTATTTCTCTCTAGTTTTACAGTGTTTTGATGCATCTTTTAACATGAATAGCTGCAACAAGCTTTTGTCACTTTTTTGCATTCACATTTATCAGGTTAATTACTTTTGATTTTTTGGGGGGGATCGAAGGAATTTCTCCTTTGCAAAATTTTAACAGCTCTGTTCAATAGTTTCCACTTGCTAACAGTTTTGAATTCAGTTTATTCTTTGACATTGGATGGACACCATACTCTTAAATAAGCTATTGCTGTAGATAGTAGATACAAGATGATGTTGGATTGGATTTGTTTAAATCAATATTTCTACCTTTCAACATGCACGATGCATTCTCATAAATTCAATTCAAGAATAAAGATATAATCAAATGATTGCTATAGGTTTACATTTTTCAGTGTATTTCTTGTCTTTCCTGGTTTGTAAGATTAGGAAATAAACAACTCTAGTTGAGAAATGGCAACATGCTATCTGATTAGCTCTTCAAAGAAAGTGTCTATATTTACTTCAGATTGCGACTCTGTTGGAAGATTCCAGTTACTTCTTTGTATCTTGGTACCACAAAAAAGGTAAAAATGTGTCTTTTGTTTTCTAAGAATTATTCTCTTTATCTCAACTCCATGCACTTCAATCAGAGCACACGCTGTGACATGACCAGTACAGTCCCTGACAGTGTCACAAGTTCAAAGACAATTTTGTAACTAAACATCACAGAGGCTGTATCAGGAGTTTAATATGATTATCATATGAGCGAAACCTTGTGTCCTAAATTCTAACAATGTAAATAAATCTAGTTGAGCTGCAGCAGGAAGAGTTGGTGAAAGAAAAGAAAGACACAGAATTTGAATAAAGAGCATGGTCTTTATAAGAAAGTCACAGTGTACTTGTTCAGAAGGTGATTTAGGTTTTGTTTTTTTCTTTTTCCCCTCCTTGCCATGAATCATATTGCTCACGTTATAATTTATCATTGTCATCATCATTTTTATTGTTCATGCCTTTCATATCTTTTCATTTCATATTACATACATAAGCAAATTATCCATGAACAAATGGAACAGAAGGAAGAATAGAATTATTTTGTTCTCCTTACAGCAACTGACAAAAAATAAACACATATTTACACATTTAACCCCCCTCTCCTCACCAAGTCGCCATGACAAACCACAGAGGAAAAGGACAGTGCCTGAAAACCTCACAGCAAAGTGCAATTATTAGTTAGAGTTGCAGTAGTATATTTTTCAGTGCTGTCTTAAGTGCAAACTATGACTATGCACTTTTGTCCTCCTTTTTCATTCTTCCACACAATACCATACAACACTGGATGTTTTTTCTTCCCTCTCACGCGACCCTCGTTCCTACTCGCTCTTTAGATTATCACACAGATGGACAGAGAGGAAGCTAATTGGCCACTGTGTCAGAGGTCTTTGTATATTCTCTCAGCACTTCAGATAAGTATGGCTAAGTGGTGCTTGTATAAACATGGATTGTTCTTTTTTACTGAGAGACTCTAGCCCAGTGTAATATGCCCTTCACACTGGATTAAGCATCTCCACGCCTGTGTGCTCCAAAACATCGGCTCTAACAGCTTTTATTTTTATGACTGACTAAATTTTGTTTCAATTTTTAATTTGCTAAAATTACATTTGAATAAACTTCCAGGATGTCCTACAAGTCACTGAATTGTTTTAAAAGGTTTATCCCAGTTATTAACTTTTTGGTGTTAATAATAATAATGAGGAAAATAAGTCCATTTATGCGTCTCTATGTGTGTCAGTCATAAGTGGCAGTTCTTCCATTTAAATTTTTTTCCCCCTCTTTTTTCCTTTCTCATACGTAGCAGAAAATGTTTCAGATGTGTGCAGTTCTTTTTCTGTTCGTAGACTAGATTTCTCGGTTAGCATTGTCCTTCATATCAGAATCAGGTTGAACATAGTTTTATCTTCAGAAATGCTTTAATTCTTCATGGTATAGATTCGACAAGGTTTTAGAAACTTTTTGTCCATATTCATGACAGCATCAAAGATTTGTCGGCTGCACATCCATGGTGAGAGTCTCCTGTTCCTCTACATCCTAAAGCTGCTCTATTGGATTGAAACATGGGACTGTGGAGGCCACTAGAGTACAGTAATCTCATTGTTGTGTCCATGACCAGTTGGAGATGATTTGAGCTTCGTGACATTGTGCATTATGCAGCTTAAAGTATCCATCAGACGATGGTACACTGGTTATAAAGTTCAAGGCAGGATGGATCCATGCATGGTCCATGAACTATAGCAAGTCACCTTAACCATGTCCATATGCATGAAGATGCTGCCGTGTGATTGGCTGATGTTTCTGTGAGCAATCGTTGCCCCTAATGAAGTGACCAATGAATGTATTTTCTTTGTATTGAACTGAATTGGGTAAACCGGAGTGCTTCATAACACCAACCATGCAGGCACAGAGAGACGGAACCTACTCTGACTAAAATTCCTGAGTTGGCCGACACATTATTTTTTTTCAATCAATCATATGTTGATTGGCCATAATTTTCTGTTTGAGGTCCTTTACTTTAACCATCCCAAATTAATGCTTCAGTCCCTCCCTTGCTGTTTTGTAACATCAATCAGATTTTAGCTTTAACCTTAAAACAAAGCCAGAGTGAGGCCTGTTCAAAATGCACTCACTCCCAAGGCCTGGCACTCAAAATGAAAGCCATACATACAAAAATACACATACAATTGCTGTGACTTACAGGGTGTGGCGTGGGATGCAGACTGGACCGCTGCTGTTGGTCTCTGATCACCATTAGTTTACTTTGTTTTAGTATTCCTTTCTTCCTGCATTTCTTCTGATACTTACATTATTTTTGTTTCATTCTCTTCCTCTGTGGAAGTTGGAACAGAAACCACGGAAAAAGGGGGGAAGGGGCGCCTGATGGGTGCACTAACATAAACCAAGAGGGTATAATTAGCTGCAAAGTCAGTGAGAGAGATTAGAAAGGAATTGGTGATTTACTGTAAATGAAGGGAGCATATCTGGTATGGCATGAGTTACAGCAGTTACATGCGTTTTGAAGATGAAGCAGAACAGTGTTTTGAGGGATTTTGAGCCTTTTAGCAAGGATTAATGATACAGTGGAATCTGACAGACTGGCCTTTGGGCAAAATTTGAGATGCTGAAAGACTTCTGGAAGGTGTTATGGTTCCTACATGTTCCTTAATGGATCTATTGGGTATTGCCTCTTGTTTTTTAAACACACAAATATCATGAAAAGTATGTCCTTATTACTGATACTAGGAGCTGCAGACCCCTGTATGAGACTTCAGAACTTGTTTTCATCCTACAGATTACATTGAATCTGGGTTTATACTTAAACCTGGTCCATGTAAATACTGTGAATATTTATTTAAATATTTATTTAAATATATATTTAACTGTGTGTAAGGCAATGATGTCTTTGGGTAGCATTACTTATTTAATGGCCATTTGTTCAGAAAACACTGATAATCAATAATAAAGTGAGCAGTGATTAATCTTTGAAGTCCAGCCTGGCTTTACTTAACGATTCTGTGTGTGTGGCGTTTCCTCTGGGTGGTGCTCTGTCATCACTGTGGAGGGATATCCCAAAGAGGGTTCCCCTTGCTTACTGTATGTGTGTAGTGTATGCTGTTGTTATTGTGCTCACGCCTCCATTTCTGTCCATATGTGTCCCAGCTGATGTTAAGAGACATGTTGGAAGAGATTAACATTAATTCCTCATGTTCATTATTTAAGTATTTATGACAGTGGGGGGTAACTTTGCTACTCCTTTCACATTTAATTGGGTAAGATGATGAGGTTAACAGTTGTCCTGTCAAATAGCTCTGCAACCTTTGGGTGATTTACCCTGATATTTATCCAAACGTCAGGTCCCCTTGGCTGTGAACTGTGAGTTTACTGGTGAGCCCTTTGATATTTTCACACATACAGTTTTTTTCTTCAGTATTTTGATAATTTTCACCAAATTGCCCTTTTACATTTTTTCTTTTATTAATTCATTTCCAGCAAATAAAAAAGAAAAGAGGAATAAAGACAAAGTATAAAAAAGTAGAAGAAAACAAATATAGGTCGGCATTTCACCTCAGGACATCACAACTAACCCAAATAGTTTTCATGTTCAACAAAGAGTGGGAGAAAGTATGAGTTATAATTTTCCACCCCCATTCCATATTTCTCTTTTTTCCAGCTACATGTGAACTAATCCAATGTTTGTTTTTTTACTCTACAATGCATACTATAAGTTAATTGATGCGTAAGACAACATGACCACATGTTGTTCATTTAGCTCAACACAACATAGTCATATCTGAACCCTGGTTTTGTTTGCTTTCTGTCTGTGACACCATGCTTCTAAATTGGAATCCCATCAGGAAGGAAAACCCGCCTGCTTTGCATCAAAGCAACAATCTTCATGACCCAGCTAACAGTGCTAACTTTAATGTACCTTAAAAAGCCAAACACCCGCTTCCCTGCCTCACTTTTACACAATGCTGCGTTTCAGCTTCTGGTAATTTCCCTGCCAAAAAAACATCTTAATCACTGCGAAGTAGGTCAGTGTAACACGGATCTGCACGGAAGCAAATTCACGTTGGAATTACGGAACTAGAAAATTGTACCCCACAAAGTGAATTAACATTTTAGTTTCCAGTTTTAGTGATGGCATGGTTGCTATTATGTTATTTGGTTAACGAAACATTCCTGGAAGCCTTAATCTTAGGTTTGTCATGTGTATAATGACTATCATCCTGGTGCAATGTATGTAAACTTTATCACAGCACAAGAAATATTTGGGATGTTCTGAAAAAGATTGAAATGAAGAGTTGGGGTCATTAGGGAGATGTGGACAATTGGTACGGTAGAAGGGAATGCTCTTTGCCACAAGTCATTCTTTCTATCCCACACTAATCTCACTGGCAGCATTGCTGGGCTTCTGTGCAAGTTTTCTTCTCAGTACAACCCAAAAATAAAAATGCATCATGGATTCCTCAATCTTTCTTTCTTCCTTTACTTACAATTTCCACCCCTAATTTGTCTCATCTCTAGGAGTCTCCTCAAGACAGTGCCATCACCAGGGACATTAACAGGACGTTTCCAGCTCACGACTACTTCAAAGACACTGGAGGAGATGGACAGGACTCGCTATACAAGATCTGCAAGGTTGGACCAGCTCATTTTTCCCTGGAGTTATCACAGTGAATAATGACGTCATAAAAATGGATTTAAGCAGTGAACAAACAGCTGTATGCCTAATGGGGTGTAAAAGGTTTTTGTACAACTGCAGAAACAAATCAGCAGCATTTATTTTCCGTCTCATAACATTTGTTAGTAATTACAATACATAATGGATCCATTTGTCCATCGTTATTGACTCGTGTTAGAGGATCTCTCCTGTGTGAGGCTTTAAAAGGCTGAGTTATATGGTATTTACATGAAATTGGAATCCATTTAATTTCCCTATATCAAGCATCAAAACTGACCTGTTGCTCATGAGAGATATAATTACTTAACACTGTGACAGATGTATGCAGTATTTATACTTTAAAGTAAAATGTGACAAACTCTGAGTTGACCTATTTAAAATCAGCAATAGTGAGAGATAAGGGATCTTTTCTAGTTTTTCTGAGCAAATAGAAAAATAGATTTTTAAAAAGCCATTTAACAAATAATTGTAACTAAGATTTCAAAGTCAAAATCACTGAACTGAAACAAGACATGTGGTACATTGGCTGAAAGAATGCAAGCAAACGATGGCGAGCTGCATTTGAAATCGAACCACACAGTCCCTGGGATATATTGTAATTAATATAGAAATGTCTCGCCTTACAATAAGTCTGGTTACACATTTTGTAGGGCAGTAGTTTGAGTATGCCAATATTGTTTATTAATTAACACAACTTCTCTGATGCTGGGTGGTTCAACCAGTTCATAGCAGTTTGTCTGGGAAAACAAAATGTTTCCATTCAGACACACCAGACCCAACTATAAGCAGTCTAACTGACTAAATGCTTGATTATGTCCTCAGTGCTCAGTTACTCTCATGTCCGTCTGTCTCTCTGTCTATATCTCAATATAAATGTATATATATTTTATATCTGTCATGATTGGGCTGACTGCAGTATTTTCCCAGTTTTCAGTTTCATATCATTCATTATGTATAGCTCTTGTGAGGGCATCCATCTCTTCACAGACAAGCACCTCCTGAGGTGTGTTTAAATAATTCAGTGGACCCTCCCTTTCCTACGAGTATGGATTGATCCACACTTAGTCCATTTGACTCGTACAAATTATGTGTTTCTAGTTCAGTAGGCCACTACAGTTCTTCTTCCCAGTTCTTTTTTTGCCCGTTTCCCCTCATATTTACTGTATTTAAAGAAAGTGTGTTTTCCCAAACTTATGCCCCTTTTTGAATTCATTTTCAACATTATGTCATAGCTCATCCATCACTCATTATAGGGTGACATTTTAAAGATCACTTTAGACTTTGCTGTTTTGTTTTTGCAATACATTCAGCAAATGTGAATTATCCCAGGTGCTCGAGAACACGTGTGTTGTTTAGTAACTTGAGATTTCCAAAAAGGGTGATATGATGGGTTTTCTAGCCATTCGTGCTCTGAGGGATAAAAATTGAAATATTTACATGAATATTATTTAATTTACTGTGAAGTTGGGCAGAGCTGATCTGGGTTCTTTTTTTCCATTAAGTATTAAGAGTTTTTTTTCTGTTTTATTTAAGCTTGTGTGAAACTTCCTGAGAAACTTGGACCATTTTGGACATTTTTCGCTTAGTAGAATGTGTATATGTGTTTTTTTTCCACAAATCAAACTCTGCTTTTCTTTGGTCCCTAATCTGCCGTAAACATTCACTCTCCAACAGGCGTACTCTGTTTACGATGAGGAAATTGGCTACTGCCAGGGACAGTCCTTCCTGGCTGCCGTGCTGCTTCTGCACGTGAGTTGACACACCAGCAGAGTCCAGAAAAATCCCAAACATTTCAAACAATATCAAGACCTGAAAAGGCCTGCTTTGCTTTCCTTTGACATTTATATCTTTTTGATCCTGTGTGACTCTGGTGGGTTGGCTGAAGTTATTGAATATTTAATCTCTCAGAACTCTCGCAGACAGACATGATCATATTATTCTTAATAATACATCTGAGATACATGTTTTAAGTTGTGTATATCAAGTCCTTAATTATCTAAAACCAACTGTTTTTAAGTGCAATTGAATTCCAGAAACATGCCAGTGCTGCCACCTAGTGGAGACATATTTGTCTTTTCTAAAACTGATGTAAAGCAACGGTTTTTGCAAACAGTTGAAGTGAATTAAGAACTTCAGGTTACTTATTAATTTTCAGTTCCATGAGGATCACATCAACTAAATATAAAAGATAAATTAGAAAAATGTGAAATAGCTAAAAATACTTATTATTTTATTTATTTCCCTTGCAGATGCCAGAGGAACAAGCTTTCAGTGTTTTGGTGAAGATAATGTTTGATTATGGGCTCAGGGACCTTTTCAAACAGAACTTTGAAGATCTGCATTGCAAGTTCTTTCAACTGGAGAGACTCATGCAGGTTTGTGTGTTGCATTTCTCGCCTCAGGAGCTTTAGTACCCTCTGTTCCCAAAAATATCCCACTAATTTTTTTGTTTTACATTTATACACATAGTTTTTGCTTACCTTCATGTAACCATCTATTAATTTTCATCTGAAATTTCTTTGTGTCTTTATGCTTCCATTCTCCCTTTCTACCCCTGCCTCGTAGGAATATATACCAGACCTGTACAACCATTTCCTGAATGTGGGCCTGGAAGCTCATATGTATGCCTCTCAGTGGTTCCTCACTCTCTTCACAGCCAAGTTCCCACTCTACATGGTCTTCCATATAATTGACCTGCTACTGTGCGAGGTCAGTAATAAAAATCCAAACTCTATGAGGTTAGAGTTCATATATACATTTTCGATATATGCATTTGGAGCATCCCATTAAAGCTAATAAAGAAACTGTAAAAACATGTAAAAGTGGTCCATCATGCAAGTGGAAAACAGATGAACTGTAAACAGTGCTGTTAGATTATTTCATCGTAGTTATAATAAGGTGATACAATACTGATATTGAAGAATTTTGTACAATCTTGGTTGACAAAATCTATAAGAATGTATGCTCCTGAAGGAGTACAGGGGAAAGGTTTATAACCTTAAATAACCCTATAGTCAGCCAATGATGATGATGTATAATGTCTGGATTTGACCTCACAAAATCCGTATCTCATTGATCAACTGTGATGAGCTGTTACAGCTGCAGGAGCTATGAGCCTGTTTAGGATTTAGAAAATTAAGGGTATATTAGAAACTCTTGTTTTAGATTCCATGTAACTTCAGCCTAAGGTGCGACCGACCTTTCATCGTGATGGTCCAAGCATGCAACTCTCTTAAAGAGCCTCCTGATGGAGCTAAAGTTACCACTAAGTCTGGCTGCATATCCATACAAACAATTAAACAACTAATTAATTATATAATTAAGTATATGTTTCCTTTAGATGTTGTAATTGATTTGAATATATAGCCATGTAATATCTTTAACCAGCTATAAAATGAACTGTATGAATTCTGTTTTTTGTTTTCCTTCTCAGGGCATTAGTGTGATCTTCAATGTAGCTCTGGCCCTTTTGAAGGTAAGGAGACCTGAAGAAAAGTGAATTTATTCACATACAAACACTTCAGTTTAAGCTTTAATTAAAGTTAACTCGTTTCCATATTGGAGGAAGTAAGGTATTTTTTTAAGCTTTAATTTTATTGAATAACTTGGTTTTTTGTCATGTTGTTCTGTTGTTGCCCTTTGCTTCATACAGTTTTGTGATATAATCTTTCCTCTCAGACATCAAAAGACGATCTAATCCAAACAGACTTTGAAGGTGCACTTAAGTTCTTTCGTGTCCCAGTTCCAAAGAGGTACCGCTCTGAGGAAAATGCAAAGAAGCTAATGGAGCTGGCCTGTAGCATGAAGGTAAGATTGAAACAAAAAAAAAAGATGCAGCTGAGTACTATCCCTCTACACATTTCTCTCAAACGTCTGATTTTCAGTGTACATTTATAACTTTGTCTGATTTTAATGCAAGAAAGTAAAGGTCGATGGAATATTCTGGTAACCTCAAGCATTATTAGAAAAGTTGACAGATCAGCCAGCAAATCACATGATCTGCTCAGACTTTATAACCATCCACGTCTGTAATTTCCAGCAATGCTGCTCAGCTGCCAGTAGGGGTCTCTGTTGGACTTCATCTTAACCGATTAATGTACAGACGGCAGACACACACGTCTCTCTCAAACACTCACACCTGCGCCCTGACCTGTTTTGAACAATCTGGGCCAAAGTTACCTTGCCTTCATTGAAGGTAACTTTGGGCACACATTTTTCTTCACATAAACTCTGTAGAGGAGCCAACATGAAGAGAGATTTGAACTTTTCGTCTCCCAGCTGAACACGTAGGCGTTAGGGAGATCACACTTGAACTCCCAGAGCAAAGGGGAAAAAAAACAGTGGAGGTAAATCCAAGGTAACTGAACCAGATGTGCAGTTTTGAAGATGCTTTGGTTCTTATTTTGGAGGCAGCACTGAATATAAATCAAGATGGGCTCAAGAGGTCTCTGAGGTTAGATTAATAAAAACCCACAAAATCCCACATTTTATCAGTTTGCTGGAGCTTTATTGTAATTGTTTGCTTTCTATGACTTGTAAACCTTCATTGTTGGGGGCTGCAGTACTCATTTGATTTAAATACACGTATGTATTTTTTTGATTATAGTATTTACTAAGAGAAATTTCAGGAAGCCATTTGGCAGATTGACCCCTGTGCCTGCTGTAACATTGCTAGGCTAATCTGAGGTTTAACTGACCGGATTAATCTCGGCCTCATTAACTGATGATGCTGACTTCTGACTGGATAAAGTATCTGTTGGCTTTGCAAAGGGCTCTGGCTTGATTTTTCATGTCATGTTATATGAACATTTTCCACAGTTTGAAATGCATAATAGCGTTATTTAACCCATCATGACCTGGGGAAACATTTGTGTCTCTATGGCTTTAGAGCATAAGAAGCATGAGTGGATAGTTGTAGTTTTCTGGGTTCTCAAGTTTTTGGAGGCTGTGTTAAAGTTGTTAGTCTGATTATGCTAGCATAGCTCAGATTGCTTTTCCTTCCACAGTTTGCTGCATCCCTTCATCCTTTCTCACATGCTTTAGTTATCTCAGGATGTAATCAACACAAGCATGAGTCAGGATTATATTGATACTATTTTGAGGATAACAGATCTGAAAAGGAGCTTGTGTAGCACCTTCAGGTTCATTTGAAAATTGCTGAATTTTTACAAGCGGCCAAAACAAAGTCGGCACCAAATCAAAAGGTCAGAGTGGGGTTCAGTTCTGGACTCTGTGGTGGCTAGGCCATGTGGGAAAATGATGAGCCATGCTCCCTGAACCACTCTTTTTACAATTTCAGCCCCATGAATCCTGCCATTTTCATCTTGGACTATAGCCGTGCCGTCAGGGAAGAAAAGATCCTTTAATCAAATGACCTACTCTTTCAGTATATTCAGGTAGTCAGCTGACCTCTTTGGGCACATAATGTTGCTCAACTTTGACCAGAACCTCAACCTAAACCTAAACCTGACCAAGTGCAGCGACCCCAGATCATAGACTGCCCCCACAGGCTGGACAGTAGGCATGCATGATGGCTGCATCACCCTTCTTACCCTGATGCTCCCATCACTCTGGAACAGACCACACCACCTTCTTCCATTGCTCTACAATCCAGTCTTTATGCTTTTTAGTAAAATGACATTGTCTGTGTGGAAACACTCTTAATTTCACTATGAAACATAACTCTGAGTTCTACTGTTGTTTTTCTTTAATTTGATCTCACCAAATGTTTAAGTGATTGCCAATCACAATCCTTGAAGATTTTCTTTCCAAACACATTTCATCCTGAAAGATGATGGTGCCCCAGTATCCTTCCAGTTTTAATAATGTGTTGGACAGTGCTTAACCCAGGTTTTGTTATGTCTTAAATCTCTTTGAATGTTTTTCTCTGCATGACCTGAGCTTTCTTAAACAGACAAACATCTTTTCCACATAGTTGTTGTAATGACAAACTACTCATTGCATCGGTTAGGGTTAAATAACTTGTTACCAGCTGAAAGATAATCACCCATGTAGAAATTATCCAATATTACTTCTTAGTTAAATTAAGGGTAGAGATTATATTTCGACCAGGTGCTGTGTGACCATGTTAGTTTGATTTTAAGAGCTTTTTTGTGCCACAAAGACAGGACACAAAGCAGCTGGCTTTAGTTCAGGAAGTAGTTGAGTTGTGCAAAAAGCCCATTTCAGTCAGACTAACATGTTCTCGTGCAAGTCCCGTTTCTTTCTTTCTTTCTTTCGTTCTTTCGTTCTTTCGTTCTTTCTTTGTTTCATTCTTTCTTTCTTTCTTTTATTAAGATCCCCATTAGCTACTGAAAACTCAGTGGCTATTCTTCCTGGTGTCTGACTAACACAATCTCCTTTTTTCTGTTCTCATGTTGACATTCCTGCTTTACAAAGCATATAAGAGTAAAGGCCTCCACATACTCTGCGAGAAGCAAGAAATTTGTTCATGTTCGAGGCTGCAAGAGCAAGAAAAAACTTTAATTTCATCCTCTTCATGAAGCAGCTCGCGAGACGATTTGGGGATTACTGCGGGGGGCTTGTCTGTGTCTCTGTGTGCAATGAGCCGGTTTACCCGCTTATTTTTTATTTTACCTGAAAATTGGTCGGTGACAGTGCAGGACTGTGCATGCGGCAGTATCCGTGTCTTTATTTACTGTGTGTCGGAAACATTTTTGTACTTTCTCTCCACCTCGATCAGCTGGTAATGAAAGCTGTTCATTCATCCTCGTACCAGTAAAAATGCTTCATGCTTTCACACCTTATCTATGCCCACCTCACGCGTTCGACCAATCACGCTACACTTCTCCGAGCCCCTCGAGATGTGGCAAGAAGTGTCCGCGAGAACAAAATGACGTCATTTTGTTAGTTAAGCAGGTAAAAAGTTAATATAATGAGCTCTCAATGCTAGTTAAATGAGCTCTCAGGCTGGATGAAGCAGTAACCTAGAAAAGAAAGCAGAAGGACGGCAGGAACATCTGAAGTGTCCAGAACAGTAGACAAGATTTGATTAGACAAAAATAATGGATGCACTGCCTTCTTATAGATATAGAAAGTCAGCGCTCTTCCATAATGTAACTTTTACTAATAGCAGGTTTAGGTTGATAATGATGTCAGTGTCCTAATATGTGGACCTATAAATACACTACAGAGAAAGTTGTGACAAATATCAGCGTGTAAGTTTAAAAAGTCTTTTGATTTGCTTTATAACTGCAGCCATAGGCCATAATAGTTTTATATAACATGACAGACACTCTTACTGTTCATAGATACTCAGGCAAGTGTTGGAGGTCAAAGCAGGTCGTCTAGGTTGTGCAGACCTGTCAGCCTCTTTCCCTCTAAAGCTGTTAAATGCAAATTTACCTGAGAGTTTGGATGAAACTCCAAGCACGTACGTGTGTGTAGGTTTTAATTGTTCTCGTTCTTAGTTTTTATCATCGTGCAAACTTTAAACATCCCTGCTGTTTATCTAGTTCTGAATGTTTAAACAGAGATGTGCTTTGATATTTGTGTCCAGCCAGCAGGTCATGCCTCTTCATTTATAATTGGTCCAAACCTTTTATGATATACATAAAAAAAAATTTATGGTAAATGTAATAAATAATGGTTACACCTGAGAGTCTGGCTGGTGTGCGTTATTATTGCTCCTCTAATAAGTATCCTCTGGAAACCCAGCTGTTTGGGAACTTCGTAAGAGAAGATGAGAAGGAGATGAATGAGAGGATCCTGCCCTCAGTAACCTTCAGCATTTCCTCCTATTTGTCTGACTCTTATTTACGGAATAAATTGCACATCAAAAGTACTGAACAAAAGCTTATACTGTATATATAATAGCAAATCCAAGCAAAGCTGTAAAACGTGCACTGAAGGTACAACTGTTAATACATTAATAAGAACCCACAGAATATACTAGCCTCTCGTGATTTATCGAAGTTGTTGCTTCTCCCTTTTCCAGCTAATAATGTGGTAAACAGTGTTAAAAATGCTATTTGATCTACCACCGAACTTGAAAATATTAATGTCAATGTTTTGCCTGTTAATTTGTTCAGCATGAAAGTGATTAAAGCCTTAAATAAAATAAATTAATTTTTCCTTCTAGACTTGGAGCACAGACCTTGTCCTAAAAGTGATACACAGTGTCTTTGTTGTACTTCACAAACTTTAAGCTTTACATTTGAACTATTCTGAACCTTCTGTAGCAACAACACTGATTCTTTGATTCAGCTTTCGCTTGTTGTCTGAGATTGTGTTATCCGCAAATAATTCTTTTCATCAGCAACCTCAGTGGTTTATTCTTAATATTAATGACTCAGATCAACATTTCAGTCTTCTTTCAGTCTTATATTTATTCATTTCTGACTCAAATTAGCTTTTTGGCATTATAAAATAGAGGTATAGCTTGAAACACACAATGAATATTTGAATTTTGAATTTAATACGTATATGCTGCAGATAAGGTGTTACTTTTTGTAAACTCTATGCATCAAAGCTGCACAGTCCTGAGGGTTTATTTAGGTTACGTACTGAAGTTGTATGTGATGGTCCTGACTTAAAAAAGTAAAACAAAAACAACAAATAAGTCAGCAAAACAGAAAGGTTGGATGAGTCAGTAGATTGCGGAGAGATTTTGCAGCATCCCAGTAGCTTGTCAAGTCAAATGTCACTCTGGTGGGCTGGTTGAGATTTCCTGGTTGAAGGTGCCAAACATGAGCTTTTCTGCTCTTTTTGCTCTACAGATCAGCCAGAAAAAGTTAAAGAAATTTGAGAAGGAGTACCACACCATGCGGGAGCAGCAGGAGCAACAGGAAGCGCCCATTGAGAGATACGAGGTACAGTATTCCCATCTGCTCATCACGCAGCACTCATAAAGATGGAAAAGCTTGGTGCAATACAGCGGGTTGCCAGGAAACAACATCTGGCTTTATTTTCATTTGACTTGATTGAACTATTTAAGTATGTAAAGTATGTTTTATGCCATATTTATGCATCTCTTTGTACAAAATGGATTGTGTTGATTTGTGTTAACACAACTGCTCTCTTCTGGCACATTCCACTGAAACAGATACTTACTGTTTAATTGACAGTTTTTGTAAAAACTACACAGCATCAAAACATCTAAAGTCATTATAATTCATAGACACAGTATCCATCATTCATAGTCACTGTTTTCCCCAGAACATCATATTCATCTCGCTGTTTTAGGTTAATTTTCATGCTTCAACACACAAACCTGCACATTATCTCATCTACTATTTAATTTCCATTTTAGCTGTTAGTTGCTGCAGATGTTCAGTCATGTTAGTCTTGTTAAACATTAGACCGCCCTGCCAGCGCTGTCACCTGATGACAGTGAACTTTTATCCCATGCTGTATGTTATACTACTTTAAAACGAGCCAGGGGGAGAAGTTTACACATTCAATTCAACTTTTATGATTAACTCGTTTACTCTGTTCTGCTGTCTCGTTGCTTTCCTTCCTCTTTTTCATAACTCAATACTTCTCCATGTATTGTTTTCTGTTTTACTTACGCTCGTCTTCCTGTCATCTTTGTGTCTTTAATTCCTCTTTCTGTCCTGCTCTGTTGTTTCATTATTGTTTTTTCAAAACTGCCTTTCCTATTTTCGTCCCTCTTATCTTTCACCCGTCTCTCTCTCTGTCTCTTCCATCTGCTCTGTCCAGCGGGAGAATCGTCGCCTGCAAGAGGCCAACATGCGTTTGGAACAGGAGAACGATGACCTGGCACACGAGCTAGTTAGCAGCAAGATAGCTCTGCGCAAGGACCTCGACAACGTAAGGGAGATTTGACTTGCCAATCCGTGCTAGAACATTGAGGAAACTGAAGCAAACGTCTTGGTTTTGTTGGTCTAAATCCACAGATGAGCTTAATTTAGCTTAGCTCAAAATGTCTGTGTGTGTGTGTGTCTGTGCGTGTGTGTAAAGAGTAACCTCTACATTTGTGTTTGGGATTATGTTTTCTTTTTTTTTTTTATGACCTACCTTGAACAGAAAAATGTTGGGAGGAAAGTAGGACAAGTCCAACTCTCGATGACCTTATCAGCATCAGTGCCTGTGTGTGTTTCAGGCCGAGGAGAAGGCAGACGCCCTGAATAAAGAGCTGCTGTTGACCAAACAGAAACTGGTGGACTCGGAGGACGAGAAGAGACGGCTGGAGGAAGAGTCGGCGCAGGTCAGAGGAAAAACCAAGAGTCTGTGTTGTGTTGAGCTGATGTCTAACGTTTAGGTGTGTCCTCTGCTTTAGACATCATGGGTTTGCTCTAAACCAGCTAAGTTACCTGTAAGGTGTCTTACTGTGTCAGAAGGGGGGAAATATTCAAGGTTTTCTTCATGTGTCACTGCTGTAGAGGCGACTTCTTCATACCCAAACCTCCCAAAATAATGTCTGTCAGCTCGTGTTTGATGTGTTTTTTATTCTTGGGCTCAGGAAAGAATCCCTTTTAAGACAGTAGACCGACCTGCCGCCCTCTGTCCCCATGTGTGATCACCACTATCCTCCAAATGTCTCTTGTCTTGTTGGGTCTGGAGGTTTAACTCTGAGTGATTTATGTGCTGTAGTAGAGGTTGTGTTTAGGGCAGGAAATTTGCCACGAGCCTCTACTGTGCCGATACTTTTCTGTCTTCTTTACATCTCTTGGCAGTCACATGGTCTCTGGGGCCTTTGACTCTGCTCGTGTCCTTTGTTTCTGCCATGTAACAGCTTCACAGTATCTGCTGTCTTCTTCCCCCCTCAGCTGAAAGAAATGTGCAGACGGGAGCTTGATAAGTCGGAATCGGAGATAAAGAAGAATGGCTCCATCATCGGAGAATATAAACAGGTATGTACCGCGAGTCTGAATGATGTCTGTGTATATTTTGCAGATGTAGATAAGGCTCCATAAAATGGTGATTAATGCAAAACGAATGCAACACATTTTCTTTTCTATTTCTCATTGCTAATCACACACCAGAGCACGAAAAGCTGACAGTTGTTGGGTTTTGCAGATATTTCATTAACAAACGTTTAATCCACCAGTTAAGATCAATTCACATAAAAAAAAATATTGTTCAGTTTTTTCCAGTAATAGTCCTCAGTGGCATCAGATATCAGTGTTGCTCATGTTTGCAGAAAAATAGCTTCATGCGTTTTGCATAATTGTGCATCAAACTTCAGCTGGCTGAATAAATGAGTTACCTTACATTTAAAAAACCCCTTTTTTAAGTGCCTAACCATGTTTATGTTTGGACTTGGTCCTTCTATACTCATCTGTGTTCTGTTTGAGCCTTTCTGTGGGAGTTGTGTTATTGTATCTGAAACCCCTTTTTTCACATGATGAATCAGTGACCTCGGACCACCCAGCCCAGCGCTGAGCTTCGCTTCTCTTCTCTTATGAATGATGCAATGAAACATTTGATCTTCACCATGTCTGCTTGCTGTAACTGTGACCGTACAACGCTGTGAAGTGTCTGACCAGTGCAGATTATTCTCAAAGGCCAGGGTTTCAAATCGCTGCTTTTTCAGGTTTGCTGTTTTCTCTCTAGGTTTCCCCTGGCACGTCCCCTAACGCGAGCAAACTCCAAGCAATATTTTTCTGATTGCAGATTAATTCTGTCACCAAAACTCTGTAACCAGGTGATCCTGTGAAATTTTGAGCACCTACGAGGCTGCTATTTCCATCAAATAGGTCTGAATTTGCTGTATCGGCCGATCTTGGATGTGCTGGCAGTCTTGTGAATTCAATACCACTTTAGAACATTTTTTTTTGCAATGGAGTGATTTATTCTAAATTATTTGAACACCTTTTACGGACTTATAGACATGCATAACTCTTTTTTCTGAAATGCCTGAGAGAGCTCTGTAGATCTTGGCATGATGACAACACACACTTCAAGAGCAAAAAAAACAAAAAAAAAACCCAGCAGGCCTAGGAGGATATTTTACAGCTCAAATAGGCTCCAATCATTTGCACATAATCTGAAACAGCTGATTTAAAGCCTGGCTGAATGTAGGATCACGCTTTGTTTTTGTGTTTTTTCATTGGTTCAGACACATTAAGCAGTTTGTAGTGTTATTATTGTGAGCAAAAAAAAAATCAATAGTTTCCTCACTACATACTTATTTTCCTCAATGGTGGCGATGTCAGCTTTTTTATCTTTTTGTGCCACATGTTGTATCTTAAAGATTTTATAAAAAGTTATTGTTGGATATTTAACCCTGGGTGTAATTTTTTAAACGTTTTTAAAGCTCAAAGGTTTAAAGAAATATATAAAGACAACTATTCCTCTCTTGGGTTTTACTAACAGTTGGAGGTTTGATATATATGTTGTGTAATCTTCTCTAAGTGCCTAATAGTAAAATAGTTTGAGTAAAATGCAACACAAGGCTGAATTTTTTAAAGACTGAAGGCTCAAAGTCTCCTGATGTTTACCAGTCAGGAATCCAGAGGGCAAAAAGCTGCCAGCAGTTGGCAGTGTTCACATAGCAGTTAGTCTTAACTTCATGTTTGTCTCTCTTATTTATTATTGAGAGGCAGCTTTTTTCTCTTAGTTGTTTTTTAAATGTCAAACTCCTACATGAAGGTAAAAATTTTCTCTTAATGCCGTTTTTTAATATAAAGAGTTAATGTGGAGATTCGTTAAGATTCTGATCATGAGTGACCACGTTTAGCATGTTTGTGTTTGTGTGGATTGTAGTTTTGGTGATTCTGAGTCGGTCTCAGCAGATGGGGGGGATTTTATAAGCCTTATCATAAAATCTGGTTGTTTGAAGAGCGACCCTTTTGGATACATCTTCCTTGCATCTGATCCCTTATTAGGCTTCTCTTTCCGTAACTAAGTTCTCATCACGCCCTCACCACTACAAGAACAGCCATAAATATTTGAAAATGAGATGCATCTAAAAGCAATGTGTTTTCATTCATTTGTCTTGTTTGTAAAATAAAAGACATCCAGTTTTTCCACACTGTCCTTAGCTTGAACCCAGAGCTTTGATGACTGAGCCTTTGAGCATCTTTTAAGCTCCATCTGCCTGAATTCCTCTTCAAATCTCATCCTGTCATTTAATGTTTAAATATAAACTCATCCAGATCAAGAACTATTAGCATCAGCGCGGGGACCTAATGCAACAATCTACCTTTCCTTCGATGCGGAGGTGTGCAAAAATAGCAGAAAGACGCATTTAGAATCAGACCCAAGTTCACCTGAACCTAAAAATACTGACGGTAGTCTGGAATTGACGGCAGAACGCCATCACAAAGGGTTGGTGTGTGTGTGTGTGTGTGTGTGTGTGTGTGTGTGTGGTGTGAGTGAAAGCACGTTCAGATGGGGAGCAGGCAGACGAGAGCTGAGCCGAGCCGAGCTAAGTGTGAAAATGGGCCCTTGTCAAAAATAGTCTGTTTTATGACAGGAAGGAAGGGGCTGAGGGATGGAGGGAGAGGGAAAACGAGCAGAAGTTTGTTGAGAGGAGAGGGAGGACGATGGCCTTCAGTCTGCTGGGATTGTCAAGACGAGGAATGCCCCGAAATAGCCCGCGTTGTTTTCCAACCCAGATAACTCAAATTATTCTTCAAATAGCATTTTCCTAATTCAGAGGCTACGGATGCCAAGTTAGTTTTTTTTAGGATTGAAGCCAATAAAAAGCTTTGTGTGCTAATTGCCCGTCCAGCACACGAGGACAGAGAAATGCCTGTTAATGGCCGAGCTAAAAAAAAGCTCTCAAGTGGCGCTTTGTAATCCTTTTTGTAAGAATAGAGTTTGTGTAGATGCACTCAGACGAGCCAGATACTTTCTGAGGCCTAGTTATGAAATATTTTTATTATTCTTTATTCAACATATCAACCTAATTGTCTATTTCTGGTTCTAATCTTTAACAAACAACACAACAAAGTCATTTCATTGCATGTTTTGTGTGTAAGCACACATGCTGTATACACGTATTATTGAACAAAGGGGGGGGGGGGGGCTTTTGGCTTTACAGAAAGTCTGGATAACTGGTTCAATATGGATTAATAGGATGATAAAACATAAAGCAGAAATTCTCCATGGGTTTTGAGCCTGAACTATTGGGCAATCTCTAAATCTATTATTGGTGTGACACAGCTGTGTTTGAAGAAAGAAAATGACCTTCTTCATCCAGAGTTTTAATGAGTTAAATAATCCTTAACAGCTTGCTTACAGATGGCGCAGCCACAACAGTTTGTACCCTTAGACTGACAAATACCTCGTGTTATAATGGCCTGAAAACCCATTCACACACTGTCGCAGTTCCCGTGTCCTCGCTAATTACAGAGAAAATCTGAAGCTGAGGAAAGCGAGTTCCTGATCTGAGAGGAAAGAGAAGTAAAGCAGGAAGGGTGCAGATGTGAGCTCCAGAAGGGATGAATGGTCAGTGGTGATGAGGAAGAGGAGCAATAAACTGTTCCCCACATGGAGACAAGAGTTTAGCTGGGAGCAGCTGGGAGCAGGTGGCCTGACCTCATACTGTAAATGTCCCCGTTCCTGTCCTCACATTAACTTTTAGGCTCACCAGGAAGCTGCAGCACTGTGTTCATATGTGTTTGTTGTTGAAGAAGAGAAAGAAATACTCACAGATGAACATCCTGGTCTCAGAAGGTGCTGGAAAATCAGACCTAATGACACGATTAATGGACTTAGGGCTAAAAGGATCAACTCCCCACACAAAGAGCCTCAAACGGAGCTGGGAAAGGAAGGTGCTGGAAAACCAGACCAAGGTTTATCAGGTTGTTCTTATTATCAAGTACCGTTACCACTGGTTGAAAACACACTTGTTTCTAAAATCTGTAATTATAGTTAAGTTTGATCAAATGTCAATATATATACATGTATAAATAATAAGAACCCAGATTTAAAACACTTTCACACTGGCTTTACTTTTCAGATGAAGATGTGGCATTAAAATGTCTTAAACAGGGAAAATAGTTTTATTATCTGAAGAAGGTTTTCAGGATGAGTCTTTAAACAGATGCTGCTTCAGCGTGGAGCAGGAAGGAACTTTTTATGCTGTCCTGGACAGAATATCGTCTTGTGCTTTCAAACGGATTAAAACCAATCATCCTCTTTATTAAAGTTCGTCGTCACGAGTCTTAATGAAGCAATTAGTTTATTTGGTCATTCAGTTCTTTCACAGTGACCCCCATCCCAATGCGGATCCCTGAAACCATCACAGAGAAGCACACACTCCTGCACACTTGTTTGTTTCCAAACCAAATAATCAAATTTAGTGTTCACTCATAAATATCACTGTTATTGCATTTCTATTAAACCAATTTCATGTATTTCTGTAAATATAATTAGCTCTGCTCAGCCTCTGTTGAGAGCTCTGAACTTATGACTCCATCCCACAAGTTTAGTTTGTTGCTTTGTGGTGATAAATGAACAAAAACTCAAATGTTAAATGAATGTTTGGTAAAGTTGATATGATACTTTTATTTATTTTAACTTTGTTCATGATATTCCCCCTAACTAGCCAGGGGTGACTGTAAGGCTCTAGCGCTGTCCGCCGGATCGATCGGAGCTGCTGATCAAGCTGAACAAACATCCGACTCTTTCTGTTTCCTATAGATTTGTTCCCAGCTGAGCGAACGACTGGAGAAACAACAGACGGCCACCCGGGGAGAGCTGGAGAAAATCAGAGTGAGTTGCTGGTGTCGGAGATCCGATGTAACTCTCTTCATCCTTCATCTGTCAGCATTAACAGCTGTCGGTCACACAGAATGAGCCTCAAAAGTAACCGAAAGGTTACAGACGGGGACGTTTCACTGCGGCGTGGTCACCTCCGCGCTTTCGGAGTATAAGCGTGGCAGACCTGAAGAGGCTGAAATGGACAGACCAGTTTTGTTTTTTTTCTTTCACCCTGGAGTTGGCAGGTGTGTTGAACCTAGCGTTGCCATCTCTTTGTCTTTACTGGCAGTGAAATCAAAGCTTTTAGGGAAAGAATGCAGCGTTAGGCCAAGGAGCCACCGCCAGACACCTGACTTCCAGCAGCCGCACACATGGCTCGCTGGCGGTTACACCGGAGCTGGGAGAGCGGCCATTTTGGCAGAAAAGTCAGTCAGCGCTGCCCAAAACCTCACCCAGAAGGTTTATTTAACCAAGGACAAGTTTGGATCTCTTCTCATGCTTTTTTTTTTTCTCTTTTTATACACAGATAATGCTTCAAGTTTGATATATTCTGAGGATTTGTAGATATGAATGACACAGGGAAACATCTGTGCAGTGGATATTGTGTAATTGTGTCTTTTATAAGAACTTTTAATAACGAACCGACGTGGTGTGTGAAGTAGATTTGTATTTAAAGAGACAAGACAAACTGTTTCTGCTTCATGGACGCTCACATCCACTTCAGTAGAGATGAGACTAAAAGCATTATCTATAATTACTCATCAGCTTTAAACTCAGTTGTCAGTTTGGAGTAAATGAGACGTAATGTTGTAAAATTCATTTTTGATCTGACGCTGCGTGGGCTCAGACACACATCTTAGACCAACATCAGGTTGTTTTGTTTGAAAATAAAACCTCGCAAGAGTTTTGATTTTTCTTTTTCTTTCTCTAACTCGCTCCAATATCCACCTTCTGTCCAATGCCGCTGCAGTCCAAGGTCGAAGGCTGCGAGAAGTGCAGCAGTCTTTTCAACAAAGAGGGCCGCGTGCGGGCGGCGGTGACCACGGCGCCCGCCGGGGGGACGGAGGAGACGGACGAGGAGAAGGAGAGTTTGAAGAACCAGCTGAGGGAGATGGAGCTGGAGCTCGCCCAGACCAAACTGCAGCTGGTGGAGGCCGAGTGCAAAATCCAGGTACGCTAACGCACAAAATAACCGCACAGCCGAGGTCTCAGAGAGAACAAAAAACCTTCCTTCAGTTTAAATGTGTCCCCTTTTTCTAAGTGGAGAAGTTTGGAAGTCACAACTTCTCTGTGTGGTTGTGTAATATCACACTTACTCTGCTGCCATCACGATGACTCTAATTGGAACAGAAAGCAATATTCGTACAACCCTCCAGTCACACTGAGTCTGCAAACCTGCCTTTTGTTGCAGCGATACATTCACCACTTCTGCTTCCTTAAGGAGCATGGCGAGGATAATGTCATCAGGAGGATGCTGCTGGCTTTGTAATGAGACAGGAAGTCAATTTACTCTCGCCTCAGACACGGCAATATGAGACGTTGCTGCATATCCATTTCTCTGCATCCAGCCCGGCTGCCTTTATGTGACGCAGCGTGTCACCACCAGCATAGAAATCATGAGTTTATTATCATGACCTCACTGACCAGCGGCAGCGAGGACCGAATCAAAGACGAGAATTTTCTGTTTGCTAGAAACGGTTAAAGCAAAAAGGAAAAGGGGGTCGGCTTATGCTGCGCACAAAAGCAAAACACAGCTGTTATGAAAGAGCATTCAGGTGTGAAAAACAGTTAACAGACATGCAGGATGTCGGTGCTGTGGGAATACTGGCCTTGCAGAGTCGTCTTATAGGGAGGTGGGGTACTTTAAATATAATTCTGAGGTCTTTAAATAATTGGATTTGCTGAATGCAGAACTATTTTTAATGCTTTTATGTTCTTTGCACCATAAATCAGTTCGAAGCATTCATTAAGAATGATGCTGAAGAGGAAAGACGGAGTGGACTTCAACTTAAAAATGCTCTTATTCTCCTCAAACAGGACCTGGAGCATCATCTGGGTCTGGCTCTGAATGAGGTGCAGGCCGCCAAGAAGACCTGGTTCAACCGAACGCTCAGCTCCATCAAGACTGTCACTGGGACCCAGGGCAAGGAGACCACCTAACCTAACATCCCCACATCCACCCGGTTATAACTCCACTGTGTCCGGAGATCAGTGCATCTGACCTCTGGGCCCCCCCCATCCCCCCTTAACCCACCGGGCCATCACTTTAACATGAACATTAACCGTTAAGTCGGAGGATCTCTCCTGCAGC